>OY757191.1:39354657-39557157 GCA_963583895.1 Melanophora roralis
TTTTGGTGTTAATTGATTAATTTTTTGTCATGGCTTCCATACAAACGTCCTCCTGAAATAAGCATATTGGGATATAACTGGTTAGATTAATAATCTTCCCAAAATTTTTTACATGTGTGTGTCTACATTTAACAGTCAAATATGGTATAGGGTATATTATGGTCAAGCTTGGCCGACTTTAACGTTCTTATTTGATAAAACAAATTCACATATTTCACGCTTTCATTTATCTTTTCAGTATAGTTTGAAACTAAAATAAAGTAATTTTTACGTCCTTAAACTCGGTTAAACTAAAAAATTCATGCTGGAAATGCTCCTTGAAACAAGTTCTAATATATATGTACATATGTGTAAGATACAAAAATTATCATTATTGTTTACAACAACAAAATACATATAATTAGTACCCAGACGATCACAGCATTTTTTTGGGTGTACTTATATGTATGTACGGGTACCAACTTTAATAACGCAAATATGCACACATATATACACACATATGTACATACATATGTATGTATGTGCACTAGAGGGGTTCTCATTTACATATCAAAATTTTAGAGTTTCACTCCTATTCGACGGAGACATTTTAGTTCCTTTATAGATACAAAAATTTCAAAAAAAATTTTTGGAACGATTTAAAATAGGCCCGATTATAGTATTCCATTACAGAAATAAAAATAAAAACACGCTGTAAATACATATATATTTTGTTGTAATTTGTTAAAGAAGTAATTAAAAAAATTGGACAAGATTATTTGTTTTTGAAAAATTTCCTCCCTAAATTTGTGGACATAATATCAGAACCTTTTTTTTTATGTATTAAAGAAATTTCTTAACAACCTGAAGCAACAATTTATTTTTTTTTATCATTTGTTAATATTCTAAAAAATTGGGAGAGCGACTTCCATATATTGAATATTAAAGTAAGAATATAAAAAACGTATTTAAAGAATGAAAATTAGAATTGTATAAAAGCATAAATTTTACAAATGCTGTCTTTGCAAAATATTTAGAATCGTTTTCAAACCCTCTTTAACGAACGTATCCAATTATTATTTCTTTATTAATTTTTAATTAAAGGAAATAGAATCTGGCCGGCGATATAGAAAAACTCGGTATTTCAAAATAAGAACCCCCCTAATGTACATGAATACTATACCAACAACATTAAACAAAGCGTTTTAATAATCAAATATTTAAATAGATATTTGTCGGCTTAAAAATAACAATAATTTAAATATGAATGAGGTGTAAAATTGCGATTGAAAGTTTTTAATACACGTATTATTGGAGTCAAATGACATGTGTACATATGTATGTATGTACATACAACCAGACTTATACATACAATAAATAAACATACATATAAACAATAACAAAAGTACTATTATTTGACAGGAAATAAATAGATTAATGACAGCTTGGGAAACCGTGGGATTTTCTTTTTGTAAGCCCCAAAACAAAGGTAATTTGTTTTTAAAAAAAAGGCATTTTGTTGATTAATGTCACAAATAGTGTCACACATACTTGCATACATTCAAAACATTTTATTAAATGTAAAGTTTTGGAGTAAACCTAGTTTAAATAAAATGCAAACAGCCTAACAATATCTATTAAGAAAACAATTTAAAACAAGTTAGAGCGCTATATTCGGCTGTGTCGAATCTTATATACCCTTCACATTGGGGTTTTTATATAGCCATCTGGTCTAGTCGAGTTATTTCGTGCTGAAAATATTATAATAAAAATACTTTGTGCTGGATTTGAAGTCAATAGATATCCTAGTTTTTAAAATAAAAAACTTAAGAGAACTTTAACGTTAATAAATATATACAATAGAAATACCATGAAGAACGTTTGAGGTCCAGAGTTGTAAAAGTTTTCGATATTATTCATATTAACGGCCCTTTTCACAAAGTCCGATTATAATTTAACAGGAAGTTTAATGGTAAGTTAGGGACAATTGCATTTCACAAAGTTCGGTTAGCATTTAACCGGCAGAAATTAATCAGAAAGTCCCTGTTAAATTTAACTGGACAAAATCTTCCGGTTAAATGTTTTACTAAAATAAAAATAAAAAAGAAAAAGCTGCTCCTATCCAATTAATATTTTTCTTTAATTTACCCCTTGTTGTCCAATTGTGTCTTGCAGAACATTTGAAGTCAAAAGCTATTATAGTTTTTGAAAAAAGCGTATCGAAACTTTCATAAAAATTTTGTTGGTGTGGGCTGCATGAAATATTTCCCAAAATTTGTGCAATTGTAGGGAAAATACCACTTGCTCTGATCTGATCTGAAAAACTTTTTTCCGTAGTTTAGATTCTTACCTGCAAAGTATCCGGGCAAAGTGGCAGGAGTGGCTGTATTTACTGAGATATATAGGGATATATGCACGATTTTTGTCTGAATAAAATGGGTTATTTTGGGTTTTTGTCCATATTTCGGCCAGTAAGGAATCGATTTTGATGCGACTTTATATGAGTCCAGAATTTTGATTTCAGCAGACACACAGACGAACATGGCTACATCGACTTCTCTATTCATAAGGATCCAGAATATGGGGTCTAAAGTGAATATTATAGAAATTACAAACTGACATATAACCTTGCCACTATTAAAGGGCATAAAAAAATAGGTCAATAAAAACAAAACTTGACTTGGTATTTGCAAGTTTATTAAAATCTTAATCTTAACACCAATAAAAAGTTTTCAATGCCTCTACCTAATATCCTAACAAACTATTTTAGAAGCAAAATATAACTGTAGATTAAGCTTGTCATAGGAAATTTTTTATATAACGTTTAATAAATATTCTTCATATCTATGTACAAAATAATTGTAATTTTTCTAACAATGCACTATTATACACTTTTCTTAAGGTACAGGCAGACTTGTGAAATATTTGCCCAAAATCGTATACATATTTCAATATTTTTGTCAGCAAAAGTTCGCTGTGTAAATTCGTCGTATGGCGCACAATAACGACGAAAAAAATAACAACATAGAAAGTTGCTTATTGTTAATGCAAAGAAAGCTGAGCTGATTAAAAACAATTTTAAATTTTCACGTTACAAGTATTCAATATTGTATGAAATTTTTAATTTTTCTCACATTTCACCGTTCAAACACAAAAAGGAAATGCAGAGGGCAATTTTTTTGTTTAGTGTACCCTAGTTGATATTACAAAAAAAATATCTAAATAACGAAGTAATTTTTTTAAAAACGCATTAACAAATTTAGCTTTATTTTTTGGCATTAAGTTTCTGTTTTTAGCTCTTTTTAGCAGTTTTTTAAAGTGATTTAGCTTTTACTTTACTTAAAAATCTGATCACACTGCATACACATCCGAAATACCGTCATACGCCGCGTATGACGAATTTCGACGAACGTTTTTGTTGTGCGAAAAGTTCGTCGTACGGTCCGTTCCTTGCATAATGTGACCACAAAAATTTTTCTTGTGTCATATACAAAAAAAGATGTTTGGGTCAAACATAAATTTTTCCATGGTGTTACTATTTACCAGCAAATATTTAAGCAAATAATTGTTAATCTTACAAAATTTTCGTAAGAGCGTACAGTGTCAAGTAAATAAAAGGGGTTTATAAGCTTTTGCCATTTTATATACATACCCAGCAAAAACTTGGAAGTGATTAGTCATTACAAATTTCTTACTTTTCAACTACTATTACATACCGTCTGTATTACTTAGCAGTTGTTAGTTATTTTTTATCTAAAATTTAGGCAGAAAGTTTCAGTTTGACAATTTCTCAACTTATTCTTACTTAATATTTTAAGCCAGTTTTAACCAAAACATCAAAGTAAAAATTTTAAATACAACAATGAGTAACTAGGGGTCCCAGGAAAAGGTTATCTAAAAGCCAATAAAGTAATAGCTTATACAAGTCCCTCATGTAAGCGAGCATGGTAAGTACTTATTTAACTCCCTCTTTGTAAGCGATAATGGTAAGTACTTGCCTTCAATGTCATCGCCATATTAAAATAATGGGTTAAAATGCTAATGAGTAAGAGTTTTTTGGATTTTAACTTATTACAAAGCATTGTGTAAGTTTTTGCTGGGTATGTGTGTTTTGTATATTAAACATTCAAAATATACCAACAAGAGAAAAAAAATGGAGTATTATACAAGGGTTTCCTATATGATGATATGGTTCTTAAGTGGCACTAATAAAGGTAGTGTTAAGAACCCAGCTAATTATGAATTCGTCTTGAAATTTTGTGAAAATGACTGTCAGATTTACAAATTTTGTTTCAAATTAAAAAAAATTCACCATTCACTTTATCAATCACAAAAAGGAAATGCAGAGGGCGAATACTACCTGTATTAGTGTACCCTCTTGTTACCAGAATTGTACACAGGGTACACTAATATAGGTAGTATCAAGGCAAATTTAAAAAAAATCGCCCTCTGCGTTTCCTTTTTGTGTTTGATTAAATAAATGTCAAAAAATTTTTTAATTTCAAACAAAATTAATAAAACTGACAGTCATTTTCACAAAATTTCAAGACGAATTTATAAACAGCTGGGTTTTTAACACTACCTGTATTACTGTACCCTGATTGTACACTCAATTCTTAAGAACTAAGCAACCTCCGAAAACTTTTAAAATATATTAGTTTGATTCACAAAAACTTTGGCTAATTAAGTATATAGTCGCCTAGTTATTACACCCTTCATATAAGTGATAAGAGTATATAAGTATAAGTTTGTCATTCCGTTTGTAATATCTTTAATGTCCATCTGCGACCCTATAAAGTATACATGTATATATTTATTTATATTCTCTTTAGATAGTGGAGTTGATTTAGCGATGCCCGTCTGCTCATCTGTCCATGGTGCATAGACCCGTAGGTGGTATCAAACTATCAGAAATATCTGCAAGCAATTCGCTGTTGAAATCATGAAAAATCGGTCGATAACTGACCGAGATATAAACAAAAAACCAAGACTACCTCTATTTATTTCTCTTATATTTGTACATAAAAATCTTTAAAACTTCACCGGAGTTGCCCGTACGCGGGTGCAATATAAGACCGAATTAAATTATTTCGTTTTTCACCAACATTTTTGTGGAATATACTTATACAGTCTATTTCCATGCCGTTCAAAGTTTAATTTTTTAAAAACGCTTCCACAGCTCTCACGGTCATCCTACAAAGGTCAAATGTAAGACCTACACAAATTAATTTTTCCTTCCAAATATTTTTGTGGGACATACAAGGTCCTAACTAGTGTTGCCATACAAAATTTTAAACAAATAAGGAAAGTCGCCCTTAGAGGAATAAAATGTATTACAGACTCCTATTACTTTTCTCTCCTAAACATACTTCTAGAACATATTTACTTTCTTTCCCCATCACCTAAGGGGGTTGCCATACAAAATTTACAAAAATGATGTAAGAACGCCCATAAATTCCCAAAATAGGCTATAGAGAAATAAAGTGTAGGACCGACCGACGTTAGTTTCCCCTTCCAAACATATTCCCAAATCATACTTACCTTCTATTTCCATCGTCTAAGGCTATATTTACACCACCTCAGTTCTCATTTGAGTCGAGTGTCAAAAAAAAAATAAATTTTTATGGGTGTCAAAAAATAACTTGATTTTCTTATTTTTGGTACTACATTACGTGTAAGAAATTTGTTTTAGTGTAGTGAAATACAGCAACAACATATATTCCGGTAACTTATAAAAGCTTACATTTAAAACTAAGACGTAAAATAGCTTGAAAATAGAATACGTTCCATTTTCAACTGAGATTAGATAAAAACATTAACAAATAAAAACAGACATGTTTTTACACTATACGAATAAGTCTTAGTTGGGAAACACAGATTATAACTCAGGTAGTGTTGATATAGCTTAAAGGAGCTCCCATACAAAGTTTGGCCAATTGTAATAAATCTTCCCCTTCAGCTTTCAGGGTACCCGCGGATAGGTCAAATGAAGGACTGACCCTTACTCATTTTTATTTAAAACATTTTCAGTGTAAGAACTCCTATACGTTGTGAAGGGTATATAAAATTCGGCACAACCGATTATAGCGCTCTATTTTTGTATTTCAAAATGTCAAATACTTATATGGGTAATTTTCCAAAAAAAATTTTTTAATATGAATTTCTTAGCAAGAAGTGTTTGATTACAATTTCAGGCCAAATTATTAAATTTTTTAATTTAAAATTATAACATGTTTGATGGCAAATAATATATAACTCTTATATGGGCGACTACAAAAAAATAAGGTTTACACTAGACCTTAAAATAAATGAACAACCCTAGCTACAGTTTATTAAAAAACCTATTAAAAATAAATTTTGTATATTTATAGCATAAAATTATATGAAAATTACTACCAACAAAAAAAAATATTTAATAATAATAGCAAAACAGTAAAATACGAAAAACGAAAAAAACTCGACAAAATATTAACAACCAAATTTTAAAGAAATTTTTTTTTTAATTGCGCTTCAACCAAAATTATATATATATTATATATATATTATATATTATATAATTATATATTTAATACAACGATTTTTTAAAGTTAAGTTTCAATTTTACCTAAACCTTATTATTTGTCAACATTGTAATTGCTTAATACAAAGAAAGGTACATAAATTCATAGACACGGTGTTTTTGTGCCTTATTTTTTATATGCTGAGTTTGATACTAGGAATATAAGGAGTTTTTACATAAAATAAGCAAGCATACAAGGCATATTCATAGAGAAGGTGGTCTTGACAGATCAGCTGACTATTTTTTGCTCGTGCAATTTTCCTCACAATATATCAAAAGTTTGTCAATGTGCTTCTTCCTGATATAATTACGCGTCGGTTAGATTTTTACACTAAAAATTTAAAAAAGTGTTCTTAACTTACAAATAGTAAAACCAAATGATGCGTTCTTGTGCTTTGCGCAAAAAAAAAACAGTGTAAAATTAGTTTTATTCCCATTTTGCTTCTACAAATAATTTGTGTTTTTATACCCTTCACATAAGTGATAAGGGTATATATCAGTTTGTCATTCCGTTTGTAATTTCTTTATTATCCATTTGCGACCCCATATTGTATATATATTCTGGATCCTTATAGATAGGGAAGTTGATATAGCCATGTCCGTCTGTCTGTCTGTCTGTCTGTCTGTCTGTCTGTCCGTCTGTTGAAATCAAGTTTCCGGAGTCAAATAAAAAGATACAGATCAGTTAATGGTGTCAAACTATTAGAAATATCCTGGAGACAATCGCTATTTAAAATCAGCAAAATCGGTTCACTATTGACCGAGATATAAGCAAAAACCCAAAACAACCCATTTTTTTAGGACAAAATCCGTGCATATATCCCTATATATCTCAGTAAGTATAGTCACTATTGCCACAAAACTTGGAACGGATACTCTTAAAGTAGGCACCTAAATAATGGATAGGATCAGGGGAAGTGGTAGTTTTCTTACAATTGCACAAATTTGGTGAAATATTTTATGCGCTATATCTCGGAAACTATAACAGCTATAGAAATAAAATGTTCTACAAAAAGTAATTGGGCAGCAAAACCTACACTTTGAAGGGGGGTGAATATGGGGTAGCTCCCATACAAATTCACAATTTTTGTAAAATTTTCGATACGCTATGCCTCGGAAACTGCAATAGATATCGAAATCAAATATTCTACAAAAAGTAATTGGACAGCAAAACCTACGCTTTGAAGTAAAAATTTTTTGGATGGGCGGTGAATATGGGGTAGCTCCCATACAAATTAACAATTTTTTTGAAATTTTCGATACGCTATATGTATCTCGGAAACTATAACAGATATCGAAATCAAATGTTCTACAAAAAGTAATAATCTAATAATTCATACATTTTGGAAAAAAAGTTGAAGAAACTTTTATTAACCTCTTATTATAAATAATGTCAAAAACTTTTATTACTTTTGACCTCAAACGTTCCTCATCTATTTCTATTATCCATACGAACGTTAAAATTTTGTAGTTTTCTACGGACTTTAAAGCTGGCACAAGGTATTTTTATTATATTATTTGCAGTACAAAATAACTCGGCTGGGTATATTAAAAGACCAATGTGAAGGGTATATAAGATTCGGCACAGCCGAACATAGCGCTCTTACTGGTTTTTAATGATACCATATTTTTTTGACATTATTAGAACGAATTTTTCGCCCTGCGTTCACCTTGTATGAATTCGCCTTGCAAGCACATCTTTTAAGTAAATTTTGCAAAGTAAAACTTGAATAACGGTATTTTTAAACATACACTTACTATGTACTTATTCATAAAACTAATTATGTAGCTAGGTATCAAACGTTTTGACGTGAGTGGCTAAATCATGAAAAACTAAAGTCATGGGTGACGCAGGATGAAACAAAAGAATATTGCAAATATTTTAGATACTGAGGAAAGTTTTATGCTCTTTTAAAGCATGCAAAAAGTAAAAAACATGAAAAAGGCTCTTTGCTCAGAAGGTGATGCTGGGAAAAGTTGGAATTTTCTTCAAAAAAAATATGTTGTTAACGACGTTAAATTGCAAGAAGTCGCTTTGACCTTAATTATAAGCCAACATGCGTCAAACAATTCAATTGACCACCTAACTGATTTGTGTACAAATAATTTTAACAGCGCTAATAAAGTCCAAATTCACAGGACGAAATGTACAGCTATAATTAAAAACGTTTTAGTGCCGCATTTTGTAAACGAACCAAAAAACGACATTTCTACATCTAAATCATGGTTGGGCATTCTGCAACGACGCGCGAATTCCCCCTTTTTTCGAGCTAAACTTAGCTTTATTTTTCTTCACTTAGCGTGAAATATTTATGTAGATTTAGCCTTAAGCATTTTTTAGCCTTTTTCGAAATTAAAGTTTGTTTTTTTAGTAGTTTTTGGAGCTAGATACAAGGATAAAAATATGTCGTATTCTATTTTTCGGTATATATCTTTATTATACTGAAAGGTATCAAGCTCCAAATTTTCTTCGAACTTACAGCATAACAGTTTCCGAACCAATAATTTGTTTAATATTTTACTTCTAGCGACATTTAAAGAACGCATATCAGAACAAAAAAAATCAATAAAACAAAGATATAAGAAAGGTATGGTGTTACAAAAAAACGTAAGAATTTGTTTTCCCAAAGCAAATACTTTTAAATGCAGCAATTTCAAAGAAAAAATCCAAATGCGACACAAACAGTTTTTTCCGTTTTTTGGTTAAATTTTAAAGTCCTTGTAAATATTGTTTAAAAATGTATAAACACTTATGTCTTTAGTTGAAACAAATTTCTATATTGATGTTTTTATTTATTAAGAATTTTAAAGTGTATTTTTGTCAAAAAATCAAATCAAACAGGACCGAAATAATTTTTTAAGAAAGAAACAGGCACAATGAAACATCGTAGGGTCAAGTAAAGCTCACCATTTTGATAGTATTAAACTATATTTGTTGAAAATCAAGTTCTTTGTAAATTTTGTTTTTTTAGCAGGACGGTCATTTTTTCAATTTTAATAAAAAATGTTAATAACGATAAATAAAATTTTTATAGACAGGTTTAAAAAATAAATAATATTTGTCATTTTTTTGATTTTCATTTTTTTCATTTTTACGGTACTAGTCTGTGGGTTTGTTCAATTGACTCCGAAAGCCAAATTGGTGATTTGGAATTCAGTTATTTACACTCAAGATCGGGGTCAGCTTGTTTTTAAGCAATTTCTTAAACAATTTGGACATAGTTGGTAACAAACTTATAGGCCTGTATGACTCAACCTTTGAAGGATCTTTTCCAGGCTTAGCAGTCATCTTTACCAAGGCAATTTTCCATACTGAGGGGTAATGCTCGAGCCGTATTATGGGCGCATATTCATAGTAAAATATAGGTCCAACTTAAATTTAAACTATTCTAAGTTGTATCTAAAGCTATTCATAGTCGGTTTAGTTTTAAGTTTTCTGCTTAGTTACAACTAAAAAATTAGTTTCAGCTAAACCCGAAATTAAGTTGAAACTTTTGTAATTTTTAAGTGTGAAAAATAATAAAAAAAATTTTAAAAATGAAAAACTATGGATCTAATTCAGCGGGATTTTAAAATTCTTAAGGATTTTGAAATAATTAGAAAGATGAAGACAAATACAGTTCGAACAGATCCATTTGAAATGGATGATGATGAATTTTACGTACGATACAGGTGTGATAAGCATACATCACAGTTCATCATTGATATGCTTGACTTGAACGCACCAATAAGCAACAGAGGGCTACCTGTTCCTTTCAGTATTCAAGTACTTTTCACGTAGCGATTTTAAGGTCGAAATGTGCATCAAAGCGACGTTGGTAAGTAAGATTAAACAAAAATTATTTTTTTTCTTAATCTTCATGGTTTGTCACAGCCAACAATAAGCAAAATCACAAAAAATATAACAAAAAGAATTGCCTTGCACTTGCCGAATTTCGCGAAATTTCCAAGTGGGACAGACGAGGTCAGTACATTAAAAACAAAGTTTTTTAATATAGCACACTTCCCATGTGTAATTGGTGCAATTGACTGCACCCATGTTCGCATCAAATGCCCGACGCGAAATGTTGGTAATACGATGGCAGGACACTTTATGAATAGAAAGGGATACTATTCCCTAAACGTTCAGGTACGTAAAAAGGCTTCAAATATTTAAAAGAAATAAAAACTATTAGTAAGTTGTTGTATGTATAGATAGTTTGCGATGCTGACTGCAAAGTTTTGGATATTGTTGCAAGAAATCGAGGCTCAGTCCATGATGTCAGAATTTGGAGTATGTGTCGCTTGGAAACTACTTTGGAAGCAACACAACACCTACACAGAGGCGTTCTTCTCGGTGACGGGGGCTATCCATCTTCCTCAATTATGTTAACACCAGTTCGAGATCCGACAACAGAAAAAGAATAAAAGTAGATTATACACGTTTTACTTTTAAAGCGACTGAAATGTAGTTTTGTAAGCAGATACAACAGAAGTCATATAAAAACAAGAACCAAAATTGAATGCCTCAATGGACAATTGAAATCAAAATTCCAATTCGTGCTGGAGAAGATTCGCGTTGACCTAAGCACAGAAAAACTTCTACATCTACCAACTTAAGAACGAAAAAGGCCTCCAGGTTGTTATTAAGGGTATTAAATTAAATGTGGACCCGGAAGAAATAAAGGCCAGTTTGTGTAGCAAAGGCTTCAAAGCCAAATATGTGCCAAACATTAAAAACAGAGCTTGAGCCCGGTGATGTAAAACTGAAGAAACTCACCCTATCTATGACCTTAAATATGTATATTGCATCGTAGAGGTGTTGTTTGAAGTGCCACATAAGCGATCTGGGCCTGTACAGTGCTTGAATTGCCAAGAGTATGGTCACACCAAAGCTTATTGCCTTCTGTTTCTGTTGTGTGTGGATACTTACATGCTACGACCAAGTGTGACAAACCCAAAGATGCTCCTCGGGTGAAGAAATGCAGCAATTGTGGTGGAAATCACACTGCTAGCTATAGAGGTGCTCATAAAAGCCAAAAGTAGTTCCTGCCCCTCCTCAGCTGTTAAAAATAACCACTACTACAATGCCCCCTCTAACACAGCCAACAACGAGTCAAGTTTCTTATGCGAACGCCTTAAAGTCTAACCAGCCCAACGCAAGTAAGCTTAACCCGCCAACAACACAACAAGAGGTGCCAACAAATGAACCTATGAGCCCCAATTTTAGCCGCCTGGAAGCCGTAATTGACAATATGGTTAAGCACTTTAGTCAGGTCATGGCACAAATGGCTGGCATGATGCAGGAAATGCAAAAAATGCAGTCTGCTCTTTTCAGATTATGCTTAAAAGGCAATGAATTGGCTCAGGGTTTGTTTCTGGAACGCAAACGGCATCCGCCAAAACGAACTTGAATACTTTTTAATAAACCAAAAAATTGATGTCATGTTAATTTTCGGGACTCATATGACATGTAGAAGTACTTTTAAAATAAGTGGCTGGACTTTTTACGGTGCAAAGGATCCTAGGGATAGATCATGTGGTTGATCTGCTATATTTATTAAATCAAGAATTAAACACCAATGGTTAGGTGGCCTATCCGAATCTTATATCCAAGCAACAAACGTCTGTATTAATGAATTTTTCCATAATCTCGTTATTTCGTCAGTTTATTGTTCACCCAGATTCTCAATAACGAAGGATCAGTATATCAGTTTTTACAAATCTTTAGGTCCCCGCTTCATAGCTGCTGGAGACTATAACGCCAATCACTCATACTGGGACTCCCGCCTATTTAGTCCCAGAGGTCGCGTCTTGTATGATTCCGTGTCTGAAATGGGACTTTACGTTATTTCAACTGCATATCCAACCTACTGGCCAACGGACCACAATAAAATTCCAGACGTAATAGACTTTGGCATTACAAAAGGCATATATTTCCGGAGCTTTTTGAGGCCTAAGCCTTCTTGGATTTATCTTCTGACCACTCACCCATAATAATCACTATTGCAGTCCTCACCAAATTGCAACTAGTGAGTTTTTGTTAAATAAAAGATAAACTGATTAAAGTATAAAAAATGCTCTAAAAACCAACCACTAAAAACACCCGGAGACATCAATGATTGTCTGAACGGCTTAAATGGAAACATTATAAAAGCCATTAAATATGCTTCTTCTACTAACCGTCAGGCCAAGTACAACAAAATTTATTCGGCCGACGTGGAAAAGCTTTTATCTGAAAAAAGGAGAACCCGGAGAGAATGGCAAAAGCACAGATCGCCCCAATTTAAAACTAAGCTGTAAGAATGTACAAACCGATTACAAAACTTGCTGGAGTTACACAGAACGGCATCACTTAAGGATCACTTAGAAGGTCTGGATTCTACTCCTCAGAAAAAATATTTCCTATGGCGATCAGACAGATATCTTAAAAGACCTGTTATCGCAAAACCACAACTACGTAATATAAGAGGATCCTGGGTTAGAATGATGAAGACAAATGCGATCTGCTCGCAGGTAATTTAAGGATCGTGTTTACACCCAATCCATGCATTGACGTGAGAGGAATACCGCCGGTTGTTGCTAGGTGTCCTAAAGAAATTCGTTTTAATTTCTTGGATGTCGTAGATTCTATCGTTAGTTTAAATGCAAAAAAAGCTCCTGATTTTAATGGAATAAGCAACAAAATGCTTTTAGAACTACCATGTACAGCAAAATGTTATTTTCATTTTAAATGCCATATTAAGGCTCGAGCTTTTCCGTCAGTATGGAAAATTGCCTTGGTAAAGACAATTGCTAAGCTTGGAAAAGATCCTTTAAATGCGGAATCATACAGGCCTATAAGTTTGTTACCAACTTTGTCCAAATTGTTTGAGAAATTGCTTAAAAACAAGCTGAGCCTGATCTTGAATGTAAATAACTGTATTCCAAATCACCAATTTGGCTTTCGGAGTCAATATAGCATTATCGAACAAACTCACAGACTAGTACAGGTTACAAAAGAAGCTTTTGAAGATAAGAAGTACTACTCAGCGCTTTTTATTGATGTCTCTCAAGCCTTTGATAAAGTTTGGCATGAAGGCCTGTTGAACAAGCTAAAGCTGAACTTACCGGTGAATATCTTCAACCTTTTGAATAGTTACATAACTGGCCGACAATTTATGGTAAAAGAAAGAAGCTGCTTTAGCTGTCCACAGCCAGTAGGGGGGGTACCTCAAGGGAGTATATTAGGTCCAATTCTGTATTTGCTTTACACAGCAGACATGCCCACAAACAATTTTACTCATACATCAACATTTGCTGATGATACCGTTTTTCTCAGTATTAATAAAGACCCTAAAGAGGCCTCGAAACAACTGCAGCATCACGTATCCCAAGTAGAAAAATGGTCAAATTTATGGGGCATTAAAAGAATTGAACAAAAATGCACCCACGTTACCTTTACTTTGCGAAAGGAAACGTGCCCCCCAATTCTCATTAACAACCATACGGTGCATCAACGATTTAAGACAAAATATCTTGGCATTCACCTGGATCGCCGCCTCCCATGAAAGCCCCACAAAGATGCAAAGTTGTCACAATTAAAACTTTAAATGGCCCAAATCCACTGGTTGCTTGGTAAAAACTCTGTGTTACGTCCTGATTGTAAACTTCTGCTCTACAACTAAATTTTGAAACCAATTTGGTGCTACGGGATATAACTATGGGACACCGCTTCCGCCATCAACATAGAAAAGATTCAACGCCGTCAAAACAAAATTCTAAGAATGATAACTGATGCTCTAAACAGCAACATCCACAAGGATCTAGAAGTTCCACTAGTAAAATGCGAAATCCTAAACTATATGGACAAGTACTTAAATAAGCTTGAAACTCATCCAAATCCGCTAGATCGAAACATCTTGCAACATAGTGGAAACACTCGTCAGAAAAGAAGGGATACTTTTGCACTTAGATGAATCTATTGAATTTATTTATTTCCTTATGAGAACTTAAACTTTTGTCTGGGACTGGCTGGTCTAATATTAAATATATAGCCTTAAGATTTGAATACTTATTGTTGGTTCGCCAAAGGAGAAGATTCAATAATAAAAAATATGAATAAAAGGATATGGTCACACCAAAGCTTATTGAAAGCTGCCTTCTGTTTGTGTTGTGTATGGAGACCTGCATGCTACGACCAAGTGCGACAAACCGAAAGATGATCCTCAGATGAAGAAATGCAACAATTGTGGTGAAAATCACACTGCTAACTATAAGGGCTGCCCTTTTTTTGATTTAGTTGGGCGCTAATCAAAGCCAAAAGTAGTTTCTGCCCCTCCTCAACAGTCAAATATAACCACCACAACAATGTCCCCTCTAATACAGCCAAAAACGAATCAAGTTTCTTATGCGAACGCCTTAAAGTCTAACCAGCCCAATGCAAGTAAGCCTAACCCGCCAACAACACAACAAGGGGTGTCAACAAATGAACCTATCGGCCCTAGTTTTAGCCGCATAGAAGACGTAATTGACAATATGGTTAAGCAATTTACTCAAATTATGGCGCAGATGGCTGGCATGATGCAGGAAATGCAAAAAATGCAGTCTGCTCTTTTCAGATTATGCTTAAAAGACCATGAACTGCCTCACTGTTTGTTTCTGGAACGCAAACGGCATCCGCTAACTCAAAAACGAACTCTTATACTTTTGAATAAACCAAATAAGTGATGTCATGTTAATTTCCGAGACTCATATGACATGTAGAAGTACTTTTAAAATAAGTGGCTGGACTTTTTACGGTGCAAAGGATCCTAGGGATAGATCATGTGGTTGATCTGCTATATTTAATAAATCAAGAATTAAACACCAATGGTTGGGTGGCCTATCCGAATCTTATATCCAAGCAACAATTTTTCCATAATATCGTTATTTCGTCAATTTATTGTACATAACGAAGGACCAGTACATCAGTTTTTACAAATATTTAGGTCCCCGCTTCAAAGCTGCCGCTATAACGCCAATCACTCCTACTGGGCCTAATTAGTCCCAGAGGTCGCGTCTTGTATGATGCCGTTTTTTAAAATGGGACTTTACGTTATTTCAACTGGACAACCAACCTACTGGCCAACGGACTACAATAAAATTCCAGACGTAATAGACTTTGGCGTAACAAAAGGCATATCCCCGGAGCTTATTGAGGCCCAAGCCTCCTTGGATTTATCTTCTGACCACTCACTAACAATAATCACTATTTGCAGTCCTCACCAAATTGCAACTAGTGAGTTTTTGTTAAAGTAAAGAGTAAACTGATTAAAATATAAAAAATGCTCTGAAAACCAACCGCTAAAAACACCCGGAGACATCGATGATTGGCTGAATGGCTTAAACGGAAACATTATAAAAGCCATTGAATATGCATCTTCTACGAACCGTCAGACGAAGTACAACAAAATTTATTCGGCCGACGTGGAAAAGCTTTTATCTGAAAAAAGGAGAACCCGAAAAGAATGGCAAAAGAACAGATCGCCCCAACTTAAAACTAAGCTGAAAGAATGTACAAACCGATTACAAAACTTGCTGGAGGTACACAGAATGGCATCACTTAAGGATCACTTAGAAGGTCTGGATTCTGCTTCTCAGACAAATTATTCCCTATGGCAATCAGCCAGATATCTTAAGACCTGTTATCGCAAAACCACCATTGCGTAATATGAGAGGATCCCGGGATAGAAATGATGAAGAAAAATGCGATCTGCTCGCAGGTCATTAAGGAATCGTGCTTACACCTAATCCATGCACTGACGTGAGGGGACTACCACCGGTTGTCGCTAGGTGTCCTAAAGAAATTATTTTTCATTTCTAGGATGTCGTAGAGGCTATCGCTAGTTTAAATGCAAAAAAAAGGTGCTGGTTTTGAGGGAATAAGCAACAAAATGCTTTTAGAACTCCCTTGTACAGCAAAAAGCATAGTTCTTTTTATTTTAAACACCAAAATACGGCTCGAGCATTACCCCTCAGTATGGAAAATTGCCTTGGTAAAGATGATTGCTAAGCCTGGAAAAGATCCTTCAAAGGTTGAGTCATACAGGCCTATAAGTTTGTTACCAACTATGTTCAAATTGTTTAAGAAATTGCTTAAAAACAAGCTGACCCCGATCTTGAGTGTAAATAACTGTATTCCAAATCACCAATTTGGCTTTCGGAGTCAACATAGCACCATCGAACAAACCCACAAACTAGTACCGGTTATAAGAATAGCTTTCGAAGATAAGAAGTACTGCTCAGCACTTTTTATTGATGTCTCTCAAGCCTTTGATAAAGTTTGGCATGAAGGCCTGTTGAACAAGCTAAAGCTGAACTTACCGGTGAATATCTTCAACCTTTTGAATAGTTACATAACTGGCCGACAATTTATGGTAAAAGAAAGAAGCTGCTTTAGCCGTCCACAAACAGTAGGGGCGGGGGTACCTCAAGGGAGTATATTAAATCCAATTCTGTATTTGCTTTACACAGCAGACATGCCCACAAACAATTTTACTCATACATCCACATTTGCTGACGATACCGTCTTTCTCAGTATTCATAAAGACCCTAAAGAGGCCTCGAAACAACTGCAGCATCACGTATCCCAAGTAGAAAAATGGTCAAATTTATGGGGCATTAAAAGAATTAAACAAAAATGCACCCACGTTACCTTTACTTTACGCACGAAAACGTGCCCCCCAATTCTCATTAACAACCATACGGTGCATCAACGATTTCACACGAAATATCTTGGCATTCACCTGGATCGCCGCCTTACATGGAAGTCACATACACACAAAAAATTCTATAGGTTATATTTCCCAAAAACATAGTATAAATTCAACTAAAAAAAGGGTAGAATGGCAGTAACTATGCCCCTAAGGTTATAGGCCTTAAATTTTAGTTGGTTCCCATGTTCGAAAAATCAACTAAAAAGTTTGTCAATGTAACTTACAAGCTTTATTAAACTAACAATGAAAGCAAAGTACATTACCCTTATAATTTTAGCAAAATTTACCTTTTTTAAAGTAGCTAATCTCCAAACCAAATTAAAAATTTTTATTTTGATTCACAATATTTTATTAAAAATTTTAGAAAAATTTAACATTATTTATACAGGTATGCTCTAGAGCCTTTTAAAACTTAAAAAAACTTCAATGGTTAAAGGACATTTTTTTCTTTTACTTTTTGGATGCCGTCGAAACGAAATAAACCTCTGGAACAAACCTAAGCGGAAAGCCATGACCGGATTCCAAAGGAAATCTTGAATTTTCTATTTGCGAAAGCAGATGAACAAGGTCTGAGTTTTGAGGAGCCAAACTTGACATTAGTATATTACTGCATTGCTTCTTGAAAATTGGCTGCATGGAACAGTTCTGTTGATAAGAAAATAGTTTTTTAAAAACCTCGAGGTGCAGCAAATGTGTTGGATTACTTACTTTTTAAATCATCTCTATGAATTGCTGCTGCATTTCCTAAAAAAATTAAATTCTAAATATTTTTTTATTTTATTTTATATAATTTTTTTTACGTACCTTTATTTTCTAAAACATTTTTAACAATTGACAACTAAATACATAAACAAAAAGTAAAAAAGTATTAAGAACACTATACCTAATTCGCTTAGTAACACTAACTTGGAATTTTTGTAGTATGCGATTTGAAATCATCTATTTGACTTAGTTAGTTAAACTTATTGTTTCCTGTTCATACAAAAATAAATTAACTAACGAAGCTTAGTCAATATAACCTCGATTATTTTTTTGTGTGTATAGATGCAAAGTTGACACAGATGAAACTTAAAACGGCCCAAATCCTCTGGCTAATTGAATCTCTGTGTTACGTCTTGATTGTAAACTTCTGCTCTACAACTCAATTTTGAAACCAATTTGGTGCTACGGGATACAACTATGGGGCACTTCTTCCGCCTCTAACATAGAAAAGATTCAACGCCGTCAAAACAAAATTCTAAGAATGATAACTGGTGCTCCTTGGTATGTTTTAAACAGCAACTTCCACAAGGACCTAGAAGTTCCACTAGTAAAATGTGAAATCCTAAACTATATGGACAAGTACTTAGATAAGCTTGAAACTCATCCAAATCCGCTAGCTCGAAACATCTTGCAACATAGCGGACACACCCGTCTGAAAAGGAGGGATACTGTTGCACTTAGATGAAATTATTTATTTCCCTATGAGAACTTAAATTTTAGTCTGGCACTGGCTGGACTAATATTAAATATATAGCCTTAAGATTTGAATACTTATTGTTGGTTCGCCAAAGGAGAAGATTCAATAATAAAAAATATGAATAAAAGTGTAGGTTTTGTTGTCTGTTTAGTTTTTGTAGAACATTTAATTTCGATATCTGTTATAGTTTCCGAGATATAGCGAATAAAATATTTCACCAAATTTGTACAATTGTAGGAAAAATACCCCTTCCCCTGGTCTGAAAAAACTTTTTCCATTATTTAGGTCCCTTTGTTAGGAGTATCCGTGCCAAGTTATGTAGCAAGAGTGACTATACTTACTGAGATATGTAGGGGGATATATGCACGGATTTTGTCCTAAAAAATTGGTTACTTTGGGTTTTCGCTTATATCTCGGTCAATAGTGAACCGGTTTTGCCGATTTTAAATAACGATTGTCTCCAGGATATTTCTAATAGTTTGACACCATTAACTGGTCTGTATCTTTTTATTTGACTCCGGAAACTTGATTTCAACAGACAGACAGACGGACATGGCTATATCAACTTCCCTATCTATAAGGGTCCAGAATATATATACTTTATGGGGACGCAAATGGATAATAAAGAAATTGCAAATGGAATGACAAACTGTTATAGGGTATCACTATGTTAAGGGTATACAAAAGAAGTGCAGAGGGCGAATTTTCGAATTCGCCTTGATATTACTTTACTTTTAATTTAATTGTTTTTTTACATACAGAGAACTGTTTTTATAAAATTTAACACCAGTTTGTGTTCATCAGGACATGTAGAAAGATTGTTTTCTTTAGCAGGATTTATATATTCTCCAACAAGAGGCTGCTTATCTGATTAAACTTTTAAAAATCTAGTGTTCATGAAAGGAAACTCATGTTTTACCGATTGATTAATGGTTATAAATGTATTTTGTATTTTAAATACTCGACTTGAAAATATTTGGTATTATGTATTTGAAATACATACAAGCGGAACAAGTATTTTGTATTTCAAATACAGCAAAGCATGTATTTTGCCCATCTCTGCTTGTGACCAAAGTATAGCCACAATTTGAATTAAATTGGACACAAATTAGTTTTTTTTGGCAAAGATAGCAATTTTTCGGGTGACATTTTGTTATAATCTTTAAACGACCTCCTCATAAATTCTACCGTTCGAACACAACAAGAACAAGTAAGAGCGCTATATTCGGCTGTGCCGAATCTTATATACCCTTCACATTGACCTTTCGCAATCCCAAAATTTTTTTATTTAACCATTTTTTTATTTATGAAATATTTCTAATTTTTAAATTGGGGTCGGTGTCATTTTCTAACGCTCCACGGGTGACGGGGAAGGGGTCGGTCGTACACTTTATGGCTCTAAGGCCAACTCTGAAGAAGTTGTGGGCATTTTTACATAATTTTTGTAAGTTTTGTATGGCAACCCCCTTAGGGCGTGGAGATAGGGGGTAAGTATGTTCTAGGAATATGTTTGGGAGGGCAAACTAATGGGGGTCGGTCGTACACTTTATTGCTCTAAGGCCAACTCTAAAGGTAGTTGTGGGCATTTCCATATCATTTCTTGTAAGTTTTGTATGGCAACCCCCTTAGGGCGGGGAGATAGTGGGTAAGTATGTTCTAGGAATATGTTTGGGAGGAAAAACTAATGGGGTCTGTGATACATTTTTTTCCTCTACGGGCGACTCCGGGGAAGTTGTAGCGGTTTTTACCTTATTTTTTAAAACTTTGTATGGCAACCATGTCAGGGGCTGGAGATAGAGAGTAAGTATGTTTCACAAAAATGTTTGGATGGAAAAAATAATTTGGGTCGGTCTTAAATTTTACCTTTGTGGGAGAACCCTGGAAGCCGTAGGAGCGATTTTAAAAATGTTTAAATTAAGCTTTGTATGGCAACGCTGTTATATGTACGAACACTTATAGTAATAAAATTTTTGTTTTGGGTGTGTTTCAATAATATCAACATGACTGATTCTGTTTTTTTCTTTTTTTGTTGTTTTTTATTATTAAATGTAAAAGTTTGTTCTTTGTTGTTGTTGTAGACTCAAAAAAACGAGGTAGTCTTGGTTTTTTGCTTATATCTCGGTCATTTATCGGGCGATTTTGCTGAATTTAAATACCGATTTTCTCGCGACTATCTGTAACAGTTTGATACCAAATTCGGGTCTATGCGATATCGCGGGGCTTCAGAAAGTTGATTTCAACCATAACACGGACAGATGGACATCGCTAAATCGGCTTCCCTATCTATAAGGATCCAGAATATATATACTTTATGGGGGTCCCAAATGGATAATAAAGGAATTACAAACGGAATGACAAACTTATATATACCCTTATCACTTATGTGAAGGGTATAAAAAGCAGAGGGCGAAATTTTTGAATTCGCCTTAAGTTTACCTTGTTGAATGTGCCTTGAATGTGTGTGCCTTGATAAAAAGTGTTTGCTTTTATAGATTAATAAGCTGTCTGTTACCAGTGTTTCACATGTTTTGGGTATGTTTTTTAACGACTAAAATCGCTTAGTTAAGTTAAAAACAAGTAAGAGCGCTATATTCGGCTGTGCCGAATCTTATATACCCCTCCCATTGACCTTTCGCAATCCCAAACTTTTTTTATTTTAACCATTTTTTTACTTATGAAATATTTCTAATTTTTAAATAGGGGTCGGTGTCATTTTTTAACCCTCCACGGGTGACAGGGAAGTTGTAGGGGTTTTAATCGTAATTTTTTCAAATTTTGTATGGCAACCCACTTAGAGGGTGGAGATACAGGGTAAGTATATTCTAGGAATATGTTTTGGAGGGGAAACTAATGGGGGTCGGTCATACACTTTATTGCTCTAAGGCCAACTCTGAGGAAGTTGTGGGCATTTCCATATCATTTCTTGTAAATTTTGTATGGCAACCCCCTTAGGGCGTGGAGATAGGTGGTAAGTATGTTCAAGGAATATGTTTGGGAGAAGAAACTAATAGGGGTCGGTCGTACACTTTATTGCTCTAAGGCCAACTCTGAAGGAGTTGTGGGCATTTTCATATCCTTTTTGTAAATAGGTGGTAAGTATGTTCAAGGAATATGTTTGGGAGAAAAAACAAATAGCGGTCGGTCGTTCACTTTATTGCTCTAAGGCCAACTATAAAGAAGTTGTGGGCATTTTTATATAATTTTTGTAAATTTTCTATGGCAACCCCTTAGGGCGTGGAGATAGGGGGTAAGTATGTTCGAGGAATATGTTTAGGAGAACAAACTTATGGGGGTCGGTCGTACACTTTATTGCTCTAAGGCCAACTCTGAAGAAGTTGTGAGCATTTTATCATTTTTGTATGGCAACCCCCTTAGGGCGTGGAGCTGGTGGTAAGTATGTTCAAGGAATATGTTTGGGAGAAGAAACTAATAGGGGCCGGTCGTACACTTTATTGCTCTAAGGCCAACTCTGAAGGAGTTGTGGGCATTTTCATATCCTTTTTGTAAATTTGGTATGGCAACCCCCTTAGGGCGTGGAGATAGGGGGTAAGTATGTTTTAGGAATATGTTTGGGAGGGCAAACTAATGGGGGTCGGTGGTACACTTTATTGCTCTAAGGCCAACTCTGAAGGAGTTGTGGGCATTTTATCATTTTTGTAAATTTCGTGTGGCAACCCCCTTAGGGCGTGGAGATAGGTGGTAAGTATGTTCAAGGAATATGTTTGGGAGAAGAAACTAATAGGGGTCGGTCGTACACTTTATTGCTCTAAGGCCAACTCTGAAGGAGTTGTGGGCATTTTCATATCCTTTTTGTAAATTTGGTATGGCAACCCCCTTAGGGCGTGGAGATAGGGGGTAAGTATGTTCTAGAAATATGTTTGGGAGGGCAAACTAATGGGGGTCGGTCGTACACTTTATTGCTCTAAGGCCAACTCTGAAGAAGTTGTGAGCATTTTATCATTTTTGTTAATTTTGTATGGCAATCCCCTTAGGGCGTGGAGATAGGTGGTAAGTATGCTCTAGGAATATGTTTGGGAGAAGAAACTAATAGGGGTCGGTCGTACACTTTATTGCTCTAAGGCCAACTCTGAAGGAGTTGTGGGCATTTTCATATCCTTTTTGTAAATTTTGTATGGCAACCCCCTTAGGGCGTGGAGATAGGGGGTAAGTATGTTCTAGGAATATGTTTAGGTGGACAAACTTATGGGGGTCGATCGTACACTTTATTGCTCTAAGGCCAACTCTGAAGAAGTTGTGAGCATTTTATCATTTTTGTAAATTTTGTATGGCAACCCCCTTAGGGCGTGGAGATAGGTGGTAAATATGTTCAAGGAAAATGTTTGGGAGAAGAAAATAATAGGGGTCGGTCGTACACTGTATTGCTCTAAGGCCAACTCTGAAGGAGTTGTGGGCATTTTCATATCCTTTTTGTAAATTTGGTATGGCAACCCCCCTTAGGGCGTGGAGATAGGGGGTAAGTATGTTCTAGGAATATGTGTGGGAGGGCAAACTAATGGGGGTCGGTCGTACACTTTATTGCTTTAAGGCCAACTCTGAAGGAGTTGTGGGCATTTTATGATTTTTGTAAAATTTGTATGGCAACCCCCTTAGGGCGTGGAGATAGGTGGTAAGTATGTTCAAGGAATATGTTTGGAAGAAGAAACTAATAGGGGTCGGTCGTACACTTTATTGCTCTAAGGCCAACTCTGAAGGAGTTGTGGGCATTTTCATATCCTTTTTGTAAATTTGGTATGGCAACCCCCTTAGGGCGTGGAGATAGGGGGTAAGTATGCTCTAGGAATATGTTTGGGAGGGCAAACTAATGGGGGTCGGTCTTACACTTTATTGCTCGAAGGCCAACTCTGAAGAAGTTGTGAGGATTTTATCATTTTTGTAAATTTTGTATGGCAACCCCCTTAGGGCGTGGAGATAGGTGGTAAGTATGCTCTAGGAATATGTTTGGGAGAAGAAACTAATAGGGGTCGGTCGTACACTTTATTGCTCTAAGGCAAACTCTGAAGGAGTTATGGGCATTTTCATATCCTTTTTGTAAATTTTGTATGGCAACCCCCTTAGGGCGTGGAGATAGGGGGTAAGTATGTTCTAGGAATATGTTTGGGAGGGCAAACTAATGGGGGCCGGTCGTACACTTTATTGCTCTAAGGCCAACTCTGAAGAAGTTGTAAGCATTTAATCATTTTTGTAAATTTTGTATGGCAACCCCTTTAGGGCGTGGGGATAGGTGGTAAGTATGTTCTAGGAATATGTTTGGGAGAAGACACCTATAGGAGTCGGTCGTACCCTTTATTGCTTTAAGGTCAACTCTGAAGAAGTTGTGAGCATTTTATCATTTTTGTAAATTTTGTATGGCAACCCCCTTAGGACATGGAGATAGAGGGTAAGTATATTCTAGAAATATGTTTAGGAGGGAAAACTAATGGGGGTCTGTGATACATTTTTTTCCTCTACGGGCGACTCCGGGGAAGTTGTAGCGGTTTTTTCCTTATTTTTTAAAATTTTGTGTGGCAACCATGTCAGGGGCTGGAGATAGAGAGTAAGTATGTTCCACAAAATGTTTGGAGGGAAAAAATAATTTGGGTCGGTCTTAAATTTTACCTTTGTAGGAGAACTCTGGAAGCCGTAGGAGCGATTTTAAAAATGTTTAAATTAAGCTTTGTATGGCAACCCTGTTATATGTATGAACACTTATACTAATAAAATTTTTGCTTTGGGTGTGTTTCAATAATATCAACATGACTGATTCTGTTTTTTTTTATACCCTTCACATAAGTGATAAGGGTATATATAAGTTTGTCATTCCGTTTGTAATTCCTTTATTATCCATTTGGGACCCCATAAAGTATATATATTCTGGATCCTTATAGATAGGGAAACCGATTTAGCGATGTCCGTCTGTCCGTCTGTCCGTCTGTCCGTCTGTCCGTCTGACCGTCTGTCCGTGTTATGGTTAAAATCAACTTTCTGAAGCCCCCCGATATCGCATAGACCCGAATGTGGTATCAAACTGTCACAGATAGTCTCGAGAAAATCGGTATTGAAATTCAGCAAAATCGCCCGATAAACAACCGAGATATAAGCAAAAAACCACGACTACCTCGGTTTTTTGAGTCTACAACAACAACAAAGAACATACTTTTACATGTAATAATAAAAAAACAACAAAAAAACAACAAAAAAAGAAAAAAACAGAATCAGTCATGTCTATATTATTGAAACACACCCAAAACAAAAATTTTATTAGTATTAGTGTTCATACATATAACAGCGTTGCCATACAAAGCTTAATTTCAACATTTTTAAAATCGCTCCTACGGCTTCCAGGGTTCTCCTACAAAGGTAAAATGTAAGACCGACCCGAATTATTTTTTCCATCCAAACATTTTTGTGGAACATACTTACCCTCTATCTCTAGCCCCTGACATGGTTGCCATACAAAATTTTAAAAAATAAGGTAAAAACCGCTATAACTTCCCCGGAGTTGCCCGTAGAGGAAAAAAATGTATCACAGACCCCCATTAATTTCTACTCCCAAACATATTCCTAGAATATACTTACCCCTATCTCCACGCCCTGAGGGGGTTGCCATACAAAATTTACAAAAATGATATGAAAATGCCCACAACTTCTTCAGAGTTGGCCTTAGAGCAATAAAGTGTACGACCGACCCCTATTAGTTTCTTCTCCCAAACATATTCCTAGAACATACTTACCCCCTATCTCCACCCCCTAATGGGGTTGCCATACAAAATTTACAAAAATGATAAAATGCCCACAACTTCTTCAGAGTTGGCCTTAGAGCAATAAAGTGTACAACCAACCCCTATTAGTTTGCCCTCCCAAATATATTCCTAGAACATACTTACCCCCTATCTCCACGCCCTAATGGGGTTGCCATACAAAATTAACAAAAATGATAAAATGCCCACAAAATCTTCAGAGTTGGTCTTAGAGCAATAAAGTGTACGACCGACCCCTATTAGTTTCTTCGTCCAAACATATTTCTAGAACATACTTACCCCCTATCTCCACGCCCTAATGGGGTTGCCATACAAAATGTACAAAAATGATAAAATGCCCACAACTTCTTCAGAGTTGGCCTTAGAGCAATAAAGTGTACAACCGACCCCTATTAGTTTCTTTGCATAAACATATTTCTAGAACATACTTACCCCCTATCTCCACGCCCTAATGGGGTTGCCATACAAAATTTACAAAAATTATAAAATGCCCACAACTTCTTCAGAGTTGGCCTTAGAGCAATAAAGTGTACGACCGACCCCTATTAGTTTCTTCGCCCAAACATATTTCTAGAACATACTTACCCCCTATCTCCACGCCCTAATGGGGTTGCCATACAAAATTTACAAAAATGATAAAATGCCCACAACTTCTTCAGAGTTGGCCTTAGAGCAATAAAGTGTACAACCGACCCCTATTAGTTTCTTCGCATAAACATATTTCTAGAACATACTTACCCCCTATCTCCACCCCCTAATGGGGTTGCCATACAAAATTTACAAAAATGATAAAATGCCCACAACTTCTTCAGAGTTGGCCTTAGAGCAATAAAGTGTACGACCGACCCCCATTAGTTTGCCCTCCCAAACATATTCCTAGAACATACTTACCCCCTATCTCCATGCCCTAAGGGGGTTGCCATATAAAATTTACAAAAATGATAAAATGCCCACAACTTCTTCAGAGTTGGCCTTAGAGCAATAAAGTGTACGACCGACCCCTATTAGTTTCTTCGCCCAAACATATTTTTAGAACATACTTACCCCCTATCTCCACGCCCTAAGGGGGTTGCCATACAAAATTTACAAAAATGATAAAATGCCCACAACTTCTTCAGAGTTGGCCTTAGAGCAATAAAGTGTACGACTGACCCCCATTAGTTTGCCCTCCCAAACATATTCCTAGAACATACTTATCCCCTATCTCTACGCCCTAAGGGGGTTGCCATACAAAATTTACAAAAATGATAAAACGCCCACAACTTCTTCAGAGTTGGCCTTAGAGCAATAAAGTGTACGACCGACCCCTATTAGTTTCTTCGCCCAAACATATTTCTAGAACATACTTACCCCCTATCTCCACGCCCTAATGGGGTTGCCATACAAAATTTACAAAAATTATAAAATGCCCACAACTTCTTCAGAGTTGGCCTTAGAGCAATAAAGTGTACGACCGACCCCCATTAGTTTGCCCTCCCAAACATATTCCTAGAACATACTTACCCCCTATCTCCACGCCCTAAGGGGGTTGCCATACAAAATTTACAAAAATGATGTAAAAATGCCCACAACTTCTTCAGAGTTGGCCTTAGAGCAATAAAGTGTACGACCGACCCCTATTAGCTTCTTCTCCCAAACATATTCCTAGAAGATACTTACCCCCTATCTCCACGCCCTAATGGGGTTGCCATACAAAATTTACAAAAATGATAAAATGCCCACAACTTCTTCAGAGTTGGCCTTAGAGCAATAAAGTGTACGACCGACCCCCATTAGTTTGCCCTCCCAAACGTATTCCTAGAACATACTTACGCCTATCTCCACGCCCTAATGGGGTTGCCATACAAAATTTACAAAAATGATAAAATGCCCACAACTTCTTCAGAGTTGGCCTTAGAGCAATAAAGTGTACGAGCGACCCCTATTAGTTTGCCCTCTTAAACATATTCCTAGAACATACTTACCCCCTATCTCCATGCCCTAATGGGGTTGCCATACAAACTTTACAAAAAAGATAAAAAGCCCACAACTTCTTCAGAGTTGGCCTTAGAGCAATAAAGTGTATGACCGACCTCTATTAGTTTGCCCTCCCACACATATGCCTACAACATACTTACCCCCTATCTCCACGCCGTAAGGGGGTTGCCATACAAAATTTACAAAAATTATGTAAAAATGCCCACAACTCCTTCAGAGTTGGCCTTAGAGCAATAAAGTGTACGACCGACCCCTATTAGTTTCTTCTCCCAAACATATTCCTAGAAGATACTTACCCCCTATCTCCACGCCCTAATGGAGTTGCCATACAAAATTTACAAAAATGATAAAATGCCCACAACTTCTTCAGAGTTGGCCTTAGAGCAATAAAATGTACGACCGACCCCTATTAGTTTGCCCTCCCAAATATATTCCTAGAACATACTTACCCCCTATCTCCACGCCCTAATGGGGTTGCCATACAAAATTTACAAAAATGATAAAATGCCCACAACTTTTTCATAGTTGGCCTTAGAGCAATAAAGTGTACGACCGACCCCCATTAGTTTGCCCTCCCATACATATTCTTAGAATATACTTACCCCCTATCTCCACGCCCTAATAGGGTTGCCATACAAAATTTACAAAAATGATGAAATGCCCACAACTTCTTCAGAGTTGGCCTTAGAGCAATAAAGTGTACGACCGTCCCCTATTAGTTTGCCCTCCCAAACATATTCCTAGAACATACTTACCCCCTATCTCCACGCCCTGAGGGGGTTGCCATACAAAATTTACAAAAATGATATGAAGATGCCCACAACTTCTTTAGAGTTGGCCTTAGAGCCTATTTAAAAATTAGAAATATTTCATAAGTAAAAAAAATGGTTAAAAATAAAAAAAGTTTGGGATTGCGAAAGGTCAATGTGAAGGGTATATAAGATTCGGCACAGCCGAATATAGCGCTCTTACTTGTTTTTTTTTTGTTTTTTTATACCCTTCACATACATAAGTGATAAGGGTATATATAAGTTTGTCATTCCGTTTGTAATTCCTTTATTATCCATTTGGGACCCCATAAAGTATATATATTCTGGATCCTTATAGATAGGGAAGCCGATTTAGCGATGTCCGTCTGTCCGTCTGACCGTCTGTCCGTGTTATGGTTGAAATCAACTTTCTAAAGCCCCCCGATATCGCTTAGACCCGAATGTGGTCTCAAACTGTCACAGATAGTCGCGAGAAAATCGGTATTGAAATTCAGCAAAATCGCCCGATAAATGACCGAGATATAAGCAAAAAACCACGACTACCTCGGTTTTTTGAGTCTAC
This sequence comes from Melanophora roralis, assembly GCA_963583895.1. Classification (NCBI taxonomy): domain Eukaryota; kingdom Metazoa; phylum Arthropoda; class Insecta; order Diptera; family Rhinophoridae; genus Melanophora; species Melanophora roralis. The sequence goes on from OY757191.1 coordinate 39,383,437, forward strand.
AAACACAACAAAGAACATACTTTTACATGTAATAATAAAAAAAAACAACAAAAAAAGAAAAAAACAGAATCAGTCATGTTGACATTATTGAAAGACACCCAAACCAACAATTTTATTAGTATAAGTGTTCATACATATAACAGCGTTGCCATACAAAGCTTAATTTAAACATTTTTAAAATCGCTCCTTCGGCTTCCAGGGTTCTCCTACAAAGGTAAAATGTAATACCGACCCAAATTATTTTTTCCATCCAAACATTTTTGTGGAACATACTTACTCTCTATCTCCAGCCCCTGACATGGTTGCCATACAAAATTTTAAAAGATAAGGTAAAAACCGCTACAACTTTCCCGGAGTCGCCCGTAGAGGAAAAAAAATGTATCACAGACCCCCATTAGTTTTTCCTCCCCAACGTATTCCTAGAGCATACTTACCCCCTATCTCCACGCCCTAAGGGGGTTGCCATACAAAATTTACAAAAATTATGTAAAAATGCCCACAACTTCTTAAGCGTTGGCCTTAGAGCAATAAAGTGTACGACCGACCCCTATTAGTTTGCCCTCTCAAACATATTCCTAGAACATACTTACCCCCTATCTTCACGCCCTAATGGGGTTGCCATACAAAATTTACAAAAATGAAAAAATGCCCACAACTTCTTCAGAGTTGGCCTTAGAGCAATAAAGTGTACGACCGATCCCTATTAGTTTGCCCTCCTTAACATATTCCTAGAACATACTTACCCCTTATCTCCACGCCCTAATGGGGTTGCCATACAAAATTTACAAAAATGATAAAATGCCCACAACTTCTTCAGAGTTGGCCTGAGAGCAATAAAGTGTACGACCGACCCCCATTAGTTTGCCCTCCCAAACATATTCCTAGAACATACTTACCCCCTATCTCCACGCCCAAAGGGGGTTGCCATACAAAATTTACAAAAATTATGTAAAAATGCCCACAACTTCTTTAGAGTTGGCCTTAGAGCAATAAAGTGTACGACCGACCCCTATTAGTTTGCTCTCCCAAACATATTCCTAGAACATACTTTCCCCCTATCTCCACGCCCTAATGGGGTTGCCATACAAAATTTATAAAAATGATAAAATGCCCACAACTTCTTCAGAGTTGGCCTTAGAGCAATAAAGTATACGACCAACCCCTATTAGTTTCTTCTCCCAAACATATTCCTAGAACATACTTACCCCCTATCTCTACGCCCTAATGGGGTTGCCATACAAAATTTACAAAAATGATAAAATGCCCACAACTTCTTTAGAGTTGGCCTTAGAGCAATAAAGTGTATGACCGACCCCTATTAGTTTGCCTTCATAAACATATTCCTAGAACATACTTACCCCCTATCTCCACGCCCTAATGGGGTTGCCATACAAAATTTACAAAAATTATAAAATGACCACAATTTCTTCAGAGTTGGCCTTAGAGCCATAAAATGTACGACCGACCCCCATTAGTTTGCCCTCCCAAACATATTCCTAGAACATACTTACCCCCTATCTCCACGCCCTAATGGGGTTGCCATACACAATTTACAAAAATGATAAAATGCCCACAACTTCTTCAGAGTTGGCCTTAGAGCAATAAAGTGTACGACCGACCCCTATTAGTTTGCCCTCCTAAACATATTCCTGGAACATACTTACCCCCTATCTCCACGCCCTAATGGGGTTGCCATACAAAATTTACAAAAATGATAAAATGCCCACAGCTTCTTCAGAGTTGGCCTTAGAGCAATAAAGTGTACGACCGACCCCTATTAGTTTGCCCTCCTAAACATATTCCTAGAACATACTTACCCCCTATCTCCACGCCCTAATGGGGCTGCCATACAAAATTTACAAAAATTATGTAAAAATGCCCACAACTTCTTTAGAGTTGGCCTTAGAGCAATAAAGTGTACGACCGACCCCTATTAGTTTGCTCTCCCAAACATATGCCTAGAATATACTTACCCCCTATCTCCACGCCCTAATGGGGTTGCCATACAAAATTTACAAAAATGATAAAATGCCCACAACTTCTTCAGAGTTGGCCTTAGAGCAATAAAGTGTACGACCGACCCCTATTAGTTTGCCCTTCTAAACATATTCCTTGAACATACTTACCCCCTATCTCCACGCCCTAATGGAGTTGCCATACAAAATTTACAAAAATGATAAAATGCCCACAACTTCTTTAGAGTTGCCCTTAGAGCAATAAAGTGTACGACCGACCCCTATTAGTTTGCCCTCTTAAACATATTCCTAGAACATACTTACCCCCTATCTCCACGCCCTAATGGGGTTGCCATACACAATTTACAAAAATGATAAAATGCCCACAACTTCTTCAGAGTTGGCCTTAGAGCAATAAAGTGTACGACCGACCCCCATTAGTTTGCCCTCATAAACATATTCCTAGAACATACTTACCCCCTATCTCCACGCCCTAATGGGGTTGCCATACAAAATTTACAAAAATGATAAAATGCCCACAACTTCTTCAGAGTTGGCCTTAGAGCAATAAAGTATACGACCGACCCCTATTAGTTTGCCCTCCCAAACATATTCCTAGATAATACTTACCCCCTATCTCCACGCCCTAAGGGGGTTGCCATACAAAATTTACAAAAATGATAAAATGCCCATCACTTCTTCAGAGTTGGCCTTAGAGCAATAAAGTGTACGACCGACCCCTATTAGTTTGCCCTCCCAAACATATTCCTAGATAATACTTACCCCCTATCTCCACGCCCTAAGGGGGTTGCCATACAAAATTTACAAAAATGATACGAAAATGCCCACAACTTCTTTAGAGTTGGCCTTAGAGCCTATTTAAAAATTAGAAATATTTCATAAGTAAAAAAATGGTTAAAAATAAAAAAAGTTTGGGATTGCGAAAGGTCAATGTGAAGGGTATTAAAGATTCGGCACAGCCGAATATAGCGCTCTTACTTGTTATTATTACATGTAAAAGTATGTTCTTTGTTGTTGTTGTAGACTCAAAAAAACGAGGTAGTCTTGGTTTTTTGCTTATATCTCGGTCATTTATCGGGCGATTTTGCTGAATTTCAATACCGATTTTCTCGCGACTATCTGTGACAGTTTGATACCACATTCGGGTCTATGCGATATCGGGGGGCTTCAGAAAGTTGATTTCAATCATAACACGGACAGACGGTCAGACGGACATCGCTAAATCGGCTTCCCTATCTATAAGGATCCGGAATATATATACTTTATGGGGTCCCAAATGGATAATAAAGGAATTACAATCGGAATGACAAACTTATATATACCCTTATCACTTATGTGAAGGGTATAATTAAAAAGTAAGCAACATTTAAAACAATATTACATTTTTTTGTTCCAGAATATTTATGTAAGTTTAACAGTTGGAGAGAATAAATTCTGTTTTCACTCTCATATGTATGCACAAACATGACAAAAATTACTTGGAACACACCTATTATTATAAAACCGAAGTTTTTTTACAAAAGGTTGGGTTAAGAATGTTTATGGTAAAGCTAACAAAATGAAAGTACCAACTCAACCAAACTTATCAATAAATGAGTTGGTGATATGTATGACCATGTGAACTATGTGTCGAATATCCTTAAGTGTCTCAGTTAATCGAATTTTCAATTTTATAGGACTACGATCGAATTTGGCTCTATTGCAGGTATCACATTTATTATTATATTTTTGGAATAAGGTTTTTAAATTTGGGAATTAAATTCTTCTTTTTAATCCTTTATAATTTTCTTGAATTCCCGTATAGCATTTGAAAAAAACCAATCAAAAAATTATTTGTTATACCTTAAGTTTTCTTCCAAAACACCATCGGAACCACTTTCTTAACGTAAAGTTACAAATTAAATTGTTTTGCAACCGAGTTCAGCCTAGACATTGCATCAAAAATACAATTTAAATGAGGAACGCGACACACTTTTTCAAGAAAAATATTACATTTATCTGGTTATTTTACGATAAAATTGTTGGTTTGGTTAAATGCATAAAAGGGGCATTCCACCGTCACGTACAGACAAATTCAACTATTTTTTAGCACTTATTTTACATACAACTTATAATTGGTAATTCAGAATTTTTTTTTCTTTTATAACTTAAACTGCGTGGTAGTATTCAATCCTACATCGAACTTTCTTTTAATAATTCAGAAAATATTAAAGAAAAAATTAAACAAACTTCGTCACGTGTGGGACAGCCTGAGTCAACCAACATTCAAAATTGTAGTGTTTAAATCCAAATTTCAGCGAATCAGTTGCACATAGAGAAAAGTTGTCTAAGAAAGAAATTACAACTAACAACCACGCTTTCTTATGATGGTAATAAATTTTTAATAAAAAAAATATTTATAGGTAAAAATTTACTTTTTTAGTTTGTCACGTAAGGGACAAATGGCGTCACGTAAGGGACACAGTTGAAATTATTTTTATAAAATACACAAAAATCAAAAGTTAATTGCAGTTTTGTTTACAGATAAGCTATAATTTTGCAGTCCACGATATTTTGTTTGGCCTTGATGAAATAAATGTCTGCATGTCTGCTGTGTAAAGCAAATAGTAGTTAAATCATACCAAAATCGTCACGAAATTAAAAGTGTGGCTTGAAAATTGCTTGAAAATTTTCTTTGTAAAAAGTTGCAGCTTAAACAACAGGACACTCGTTCGGGACCATAGTGCGCTTTGAACTTTATTCTGGTATTCACAAGCGAAAGGCATTGCAAAATCAATTTGAAGGATACGTACACCTTCATTAAACTGGTTTTTTTGAAATTCATCTACTTGGATTTTTTTTTAAATTAACATGTTCCATCACAATATGAACTGAATTAATCAGTTTGTCTTTCAGTTCAACTTAACTTGTTTAATGGGTTGTCAAACGTGATTTATTATTTGATTTTTTCCCATTCTTTCCATATGCAGACTTTGCACTGATCTGAAGGAGTGTTTTTTATGGAAAGCACGTCTTAAGGTCTAAGACTACAAAATTTTTAAAATTTTATTTCTATATTAGGATTAAATTCCGTAAAAATGCAGAAAGCTTCCCGTAAATACATACTTAAATAATTCTTTCAACGCCTTTCTTTAATTCCATTTCCCCAAACTACAACCAAATCATTTGCGCCTGGACAGGTGTATACTATATCTGGACGGTAATAAAAGGCTTTCACATCCTCGCAATACGAGTTGAAATTTGACATGTCCAAGCTTGAACTTTCGGCTAGAGCAATATTCAATTTAAGAGCTAATTCGATTGCCATCGCTCTTTTTTTTCTTGGCGATTGGTGAAGGGCTTTTAGAGCCTTTTGAACAGCTTTCAATAAATTTTGTTTGGACTTGTAAGGGGATTTTGGTACTAACAGAAGGTTCGTCAATATTTTGACCTTGATTTCTTAATTTGGCCCTTTGAAGGCCTTTTTTATCCCTTTCCTTAATTTGCAAGGCTTTTTAAATAGATTTTTGAAATAATTCCTTTTTTTTCACTTATAAAGCTCATATATTCTTCTCGATTCGGTAGGGCTAAAGGTTGTATCATCTTTCTTACGCTTTCCGCGAAGTTTCCGCATATGTTCAGTACTGGTGGAAGGTTGTATTTCAGTCATATTTGGATAAGCCACAAATGTAGTGCAGTAAATTATAAATATAGTTTGTAGATGGCAGAAAGATTGAAAGATTTCAGATATCTTAATTCTTGGCGTCACGTGTCAGACACTTTTTATCACGAAAGAAAAACTATTTGCTAAGTGTTTAAGTGGAAATTTTTTTATTAGCTTTTAGACCACCAAAAGTTAGCTGTAAACAACAAAAATCAATTTGTTTAGTTGACTTGTCTTACAGTTATTATTAAAAAAAGGAAAACGGCGTCACGTGTGGGACATAAAAAAATACCTTTGCATTGTAATTATTTACTCGGGAACAAAGCACTTTACAGCAATAAATGTTATACAGTTTAATACCGCTCACCACTCCCTTGAACGCAGAAAAGAATATTAGTTCTTATGTGAAAAACAGTATTAGCAGTGACCTCTCAAAAAATGGTGTACAATGAAAAAGAAAAGCTTGATACTTTATACTCTCAAAAAAAATAACGGTTTTTATGAAAAAAGTGACTACTCGTCACGATGAATGTCAATTTTTTGAGATGAGAACTTAACCTCTCTATGTAGATGCAAAAATATAAAAAAAGTCAATGTTTGTAATATTGTTCAGATTTCCACTTTTTCATGGAATGCTCCAAAACTTTTTGTGTAAATTAAGATTTTGAGTCATTTCCCAGCAAAATTTTTTCGAACTTCTGTAATAGGTTGTCATTTTTTTATACGTTACAAAGTAAAAAAGGGTCATTACCAACATCGTTAATTTAAAATACAGAATATTGACCTATTGGTAATGACCTTAGTAACTACATATTTATAGAATGCTCTTTAGAGTGAATGTATTACATGCCTGTAATGACCTCTAAAACTACTGGCTCTGTTAAAGTAAAGTCAGATAATAAAAACTGCATGTGTATACTTACATATATATGCCTGTTACATACATAATAATGGATTATAAAGCAGATTTTGGGTAGCATTTTTGTTTTTAAATTTTAACACTAACTTAGAAATTGATTTTTAATAAGAAAATAAGCATTTTTCGCGTCAACGTATCGTACGATCACAACGATCGCGGCGTGTTGTTGTTTTATGGAAAGGAACACGGCATTGAAAGACGAACAGAAAAATATTCAAAATATAAATACATAAAAAATAATTATTTAATAAAAAATATTAAAAGTAACGGAAATATCAGGAAAATGTATGCTCAACTAGTTTTAATAAATAATTTTTTTTTAATTGAGATATTTTTTACTATACAGTTTGAAAAACTCATTTATTTGTAAACTATACCTAAGTATTAAAGTAGATTTAAAAAAATTTTAAAAGCGGCAGCAACTTTTTTCAAATTAATAAATATGTTTTTGAGCGCAGGGGTACATAAGCCTTTTATTAATAAAAAAAGACAATAATATTGAAGGTTCTAGCAAAAATTAGGCCCAAGACAACTTTTAACACAGACAGGTGATTTAAGCCAGTAAAAATAATTTGAATATTAATTTAATTAAATAGTGTTGTATAAAACAAATGCATTCACAGATACAACTACATATGTGCATATGTATTGTACCAAACAACAAAACTAAATTCAATTCAATGCTTTTATGTTCTAAAAACCATCAAAACATTATAAAACTAATAAAAAAGTAATTACCAAGGATAACAAACCAAAGCAGAAACCTTTTTCGAAAGCAACATGGTAGAAGATGTGTTTTTTTTTAATTTAAATTCGATAAACTGCCGTAACGATGTGAATTTTAATGCTATCAGGGTTTTTACTAAATGAATGACAAATTGTTTTGTAGAGTTGCTTATAACAACTATTCTTGTTGTTATTAATGATGTTTCAAGTCGTGTTAAATTAATGGTTACTTAACCTCTGGCAGTAGGTATCTCTTGTAAAAATAAAACTTTTGTTCAAATTTGTTAATATTAACGACAGTTATATTTTAATTAATTCTTTTTCCAAATTGTTTAATTTTTTTTGTGTTAAAAAACTACTTCAAAATTAATTACAGCACTGCACAGTGAGGCAAAGTCACATATTTTGCAGACCAAGGGCGGCGTTATTAAGTCTCAAATTTCATCATCATTACTCTTTTAACGGTAGTAGTGTTTTCGGCTGTAAATATCACCTTTTTGAATTAAATGTTATCTAGAAAGGTGAACGGGAATATTTATTTTTTAAGTAAGGACGAAGGTGAAACACAAAATTTTTGGTAAGAATATATGTTTTATATGAAATTAAAAAAATTTTTAATTTGCCCCAGAATGTTTACTATAACGCCCAAATACTTTCCTGCCTTTAGAAATATGTATATATTAGGGTTTGGTTTTTATTCGCGGCTTTCAAATTTGAGAACAAATGGGCTAAATTCAAGATTTTGTTCCAAAATAGGCAAAATTCCGTAGGACCTGGGGCCATCTGTATTGATACATAGAAAAACATTTTGACCATAAAAATTTGCCTAAAAAAATTTATTGTCGTAGGTTTATAATAACATATTTTTAAAAAGTAAATAAGAACAAATTCCACAATTTAAAAAAAAAAAAACTTTCAAAAATCCCAGATGGACTCTTTTAGATTTTTTAACCACAATGCTTACAATTGGTCAAGGGCTAACTAAGTACTTTAACATAAATTTTGTATATATTGGAACTTCCGATATCAGCTTCGGGTTTTTATTGCAACCTTGGAATTTCAGAACGAATTCGCTAAACTCGAAATCTTTTTGAAAAATGGATCAAACTTCGTAGGACACAAGCCCGACAATATTAAAATATATAACGATACTTTTTCTTTTGAATATCTAGTGCTAAAGTAACTTTCGGAAAATAAAAAATTATTATACAGCTCAACACGAATTATAAAGTAGAAGAGTTTGCAGTCACTTGGTACTGAACATCAATGCTAAAAACAGTTTTTATAAATTGACTCTGTGTCTCAAGATTCCTCGTTATTAAAAACAAGTAAGAGCGCTATATTCGGCTGTGCCGAATCTTATATACCCTTCACATTGACCTTTCGCAATCCCAAACTTTTTTTATTTTTAACCATTTTTTTACTTATGAAATATTTCTAATTTTTAAATAGGCTCTAAGGCCAACTCTAAAGAAGTTGTGGGCATTTTATCATTTTTGTAAATTTTGTATGGCAACCCCCTTAGGGCGTGGAGGTAGAGGGTAAGTATATTCTAGGAATATGTTTGGGAGGGCAAACTAATGGGGGTCGGTCGTACACTTTATTGCTCTAAGGCCAACTCTAAAGAAGTTGTGGGCATTTTTACATAATTTTTGTAAATTTTGTATGGCAACCCTCTTAGGGCAAGGAGATAGGGAGTAAGTATGTTTTAGGAATATCTTTGGGAGGGCAAACTAAAGGGGGTCGGTCGTACACTTTATTGCTCTAAGGCCAACTGTGAAGAAGTTATGGGCATTTTATTATTTTTGTAAATTTTGTATGGCAACCCCATTAGGGCGTGGAGATAGGGGGTAAGTATGTTCTAGGAATATGTTTGGGAGAAGAAACTAATAGGGGTCGGCCGTACACTTTATTGCTCTAAGGCCAACTCTGAAGAAGTTGTGGGAATTTGTACATAATATTTGAAAATTTTGTATGGCAACTCCCTTAGGGCGTGGAGATAGGTGGTAAGTATGTCCTAGGAATATGTTTGGGAGGGCAAACTAATAGGGGTCGGTCGTACACTTTATTGCTCTAAGGCCAACTCTAAAGAATTTGTGGGCATTTTTACATAATTTTTTTAAAATTTGTCTGGCAACCCCATTAGGGCGTGGAGATAGGGGGTAAGTATGTTTTAGGAATATGTTTGGGAGGGCAAACTAATGGGGGTCGGTTGTACACTTGATTGCTCTAAGGCCAACTGTGAAGAAGTTGTGGGCATTTTATCATTTTTGTAAATTTTGTATGGCAACCATATTAGGTCGTGGAGATAGGGGGTTAGTATGTTCTAGGAATATGTTTGGGAGGGCATACTAATGGGGGTCGGTCGTACACTTTATTGCTCTAAGGCCAACTGTGAAGAAGTTGTGGGCATTTTATCATTTTTGTAAATTTTGTATGGCAACCCCATTAGGGCGTGGAGATAGGGGGTAACTATATTCTAGGAATATGTTTGGGAGGGCATACTAATGGGGGTCGGTCGTACACTTTATTGCTCTAAGGCCAACTGTGAAGAAGTTGTGGGCATTTTATCATTTTTGTAAATTTTGTATGGCAACCCCATTAGGGCGTGGAGATAGGGGGTAAGTATGTTCTAGGAATATGTTTGGGAGAAGAAACTAATAGGGGTCGGCCGTACACTTTATTGCTCTAAGGCCAACTCTGAAGAAGTTGTGGGCGTGGAGATAGGGGGTAAGTATGTTATAGGAATATGTTTGGGAGGTCAAACAAATGGGGGTCGGTCGCACACTTTAATGTTCTAAGGTCAACTCTGAAGAAGTTGTGGACATTCTATAGTTTTTGTAAATTTTGTATGGCAACCCCATTAGGGCGTGGAGATAGAGGGTAAGTATGTTCTAGGAATATGTTTGGGCAAAGAAACTAATAGGGGTCGGTCGTACACTTTATTGCTCTAAGGCAAACTCTGAAGAAGTTGTGGGCATTTTATCATTTTTGTAAATTTAGTATGGCAACCCCATTAGGGCGTGGAGATAGGGGGTAAGTATGTTCTAGGAATATGTTTGGGAGGGCAAACTAATAGGGGTCAGTCGGACACTTTATTGCTCTAAGGCCAACTCTAAAGAAGTTGTGGGCATTTTTACATAATTTTTGTAAATTTTGTATGGCAACCCCCTTAGGGCGTGGAGATAGGGGGTAAGTATGTTCTAGGAATATGTTTGGGAGGGCAAACTAATGGGAGTCGGTCGTATACTTTATTGCTCTAAGGTCAACTCTGAAGAAGTTGTGGGCATTTGATAATTTTTGTAAATTTTGTATGGCAACCCCATTAGGGCGTGGAGATAGGGGGTAAGTATGCTCTAGGAATATGTTTGGGAGAAGATATAAATGGGGCTCGGTGGTACACTTTATTGCTCTACGGGCGAGTCCGGGGAAGTTATAGCGGTTTTTACCTTATTTTTTAAAATTTTGTATGGCAACCATGTCAGGGGCTAGAGATAGAGGGTAAGTATGTTCCACAAAAATGTTTGGATGGAAAAAATAATTTGGGTCGGTCTTACATTTTACCTTTGTAGGAGAACCCTGGAAGCCGTAGGAGCGATTTTAAAAATGTTTAAATTAAGCTTTCGTTTTTTGTTGTTTTTTTGTTGGTCTTTTATTATTACACGTAAAAGTATTTTCTTTGTTGTTGTTGTTGTAGACTCAAAAAACCGAGGTAGTCGTGGTTTTTTGCTTATATCTCGGTTATTTATCGGGCGATTTTGCTGAATTTCAATACCGATTTTCTCGCGACTATCTGTGACAGTTTGATACCACATTCGGATCTATGCGATATCGGGGGGCTTCAGAAAGTTGATTTTAACCATAACACGGACAGACGGACAGACGGACATCGCTAAATCGGTTTCCCTATCTATAAGGATCCAGAATATTTATACTTTATGGGGTCCCAAATGGATAATAAAGGAATTACAAACGGAATGACAAGCTTATATATACCCTTATCACTTATGTGAAGGGTATAACAAGTAAAAGTGCTATATTCGGCTGTGCCGAATCTTATATAATCTTCACTTTGGTCTTTTAATATACCTAGCCATCTTTTCTAGCCGAGTTATTTTGTACTGCAAATAATATAATAAAATTACCTTGCGGCAGGTTTAAAGTCCATTTGAACCCTAGTTTTCGAAATAGAAAATTTTAACGTTCGTATGAATAACAGAAATAGTTGTAGAAGGTCGAGAGTTTTTAAAATTTTCGACATTATTCGTATTAAAACTTTAATTAAAGTTGTTAATTTGTGTGAGATGACGAAGAAAATGCGATCTGCTCGCAAGCCACTTAAGAAACGTGTTCACGTGAGGGAATTACCGCCTGTTGTTGCTAGACGTCCTATAGAGACGCCACACGCCATAAGCAACAAAATGCTTTTAGAGCTACCTTTTACAGCAAAAATAATTATTCCTTTAATTTTTAATGCCATAATTTGGCTTGAACATTTTCTCCCAACATGGAAATTGCCTTAGTAAAGATGTCTCTTAAGCCTGGTAAAGATCCTTCGAGGGTGGAGTCTTATAGGCCAATAAATTTGTTACCAACTTTGTTAAAATTGATCGAAAGGCTGCTTAAAAACAAGTTTACTCCGATCCTGAATGACAGCAACTGAATTCCAAATCACCAATTCGGCTTTAGAAATCAACATAGTATAATCGAACAAGCCCACAGGATGGTACAGGTTATAAGCAGTTATAAGCAAAGCCTTTAAGGAAAAGAAGAACTGTTCCGCGCTTTTTATTGATGTCTCTCAAGCATTCGACAAAGTATGGCATGAAGGCCTGTTAAACAAACTAAAATTCAATCTACCAGCTAATATTTCCAACCTGCTAGAAAAATACTTAACCGGCAGACAATTTATGATCAAAGAGGGAAATCAAATAAGTTTTTCTCAATCAATGGGGGCTGGTGTACCTCAAAGCAGTATACTTGGTCCAATTCTAAAATTGCTTTAAACAACAGATATGCCAATCAATAGTTTCACACACGCATCGACATTTGCGCTGATGATACTGCTTTTCTTAGTATTCATAAAGACCCTAAAAAGGCTTCGAACCAGTTGCAGCACGTAACCCAAGTTAAGAAATGGCTAAATTTATGGGGAATGAAAATAAGTGAACAAAAATGTACTCAAGTAACTTTTACTTTACGCAAAGAAACGTGCTCTCCAATTCTTATTAACAACCATATGGTGCCTCAACGATCCGAGACAAAATATCTTGGTTTCCACATCGATCCCCGCCTCACATGGAAGCCTCATAAAAATAAGAAGTTGACGCAAATGAAACTTAAAGCTGCACAAATCCATTGGTTAATCGACAGAAACTCTGTGCTTCGTCTTGATTGTAAACTTCTGCTCTACAAATTGATTTTGAAACCAATTTGGTACTACGGTATACAATTATGGAGCACTGCTTCCGCATCCAACATAGAAAAAATTCAATAAAATTCTAAGAATGACAACTGGTTAGAGCTGTGTAGCTCATGAACGAACGGGTCAAAATGAACGGATCACCGAATTGAACGAAGTGATCCGGTTATTTTACTGAGCGCTTTTCGTTCAATTGTGTTCCGTTCAATGTTTGTTTCTTCAGGTCTTTTTTATGTCACAATTTCGTTCGTTCAGATGTGTTTTTTATGTTATGTTCTTTTGTTTCAGTTGATTGTTTGTGTATTGATAAGAGTTGCTTTAAAAAGTTTGCGAATGTGCGTACATATTTCTTTTGAGCATCGCTGTGGCACTGCCATAATTTTTTTAAATTTGGTTTAACAGTCTTTTTCTAAGAAGTTTGATTTATTATAGTGTTTGTGTTTTTATGGATTACTATACACTTTTTACACAATTTTTATATATGGATTATTTAAATTTTATTTCACAAAAAGTTTTTTCTATTTTGAATGTCAAAACCACAAGCTATGTCAAAACAAATCTTTAAAAAAACATGTTGCCGTAATGTCGTTCAGAAGTGAACGATTGAACGAACGGGTTAATTTTTGTAAATTGAACGAAACTGAGCGATCACTGAAATGAACGATTTGGCACAGCTCTACAACTGGTGCTCCTTAGTATATTAAAAAGAAACAACGCCTACAAGGATCTAGAAGTTCCAATAGTAAAATGCGAAATCTTAAACTAAATTCTAACCTAAAAAACTGTACCAGGAGAATATTTAACGTTCAACCACATCAAACCCAAATCATACGAAAAGGCATCTCGTTTCGCGTATGATTCCTATTATCTACCCATCACTGCGTGGATAAGCCTGAAAGAAGAAGCACTTAAGTTGGGGTTGTTTTTAATGCGTCTAAAAAATCAAGCTCAGGTTTGTCCCTTAACGAAGTAAAACGTAGGTCCAACGTTGCAAGCTGACAAAATGAGTCTTATCCTTGTAGCAGTATGTTCTTAACGGCGAAATAGAGAAAATATATCGCCGAATTCTTGTTAATAAAGAAGATGTACAGTATCAAAGGATTCTCTTTTTCAAAGCTCAACAGACCACCTTCAAGAAAGAAAAAAAGTTAAAGAAAATTACTTCAAACTTGCCTGTAGGTTTGGCATCAGTCTCAAAAGACAATGTTTTAGACTCTAATTTTCTCAAGTGTAAGGAAAAAAGCACAACAAAAACCGTCGGAATCCAATGAGACGCGATATCAGATTGCTTTTCATACACGATGGAAACAATTAGTCCTACCAATTCGATTACGAAAAGACAAATTCTTTCAAAGTTGGCTAAATTATTTGACCCTGCAGGCTGGATCTATCCAGTTACTATACCAACAAAGATGATCCTCCAACAACTTTGGTTAGATGAAATCGGGTGGGACGAAAGTGTTACACCTAAGACAATAGAAACCTGGAACGAACTTGTTACAAATCTTCCCACAGTGGCATCTCTAAAGATACCCCGATGGATTGAACTTTCACCTTCCCAAGTGATTCAATTTCATGGCTTTTGATATGTTTTGGAAAAAGCCTATTGCGAAGCGGTATACGTCCGAACTCAAACGGACAAATCAATCGTTTCACTTATTCTAGTCTCGAAGGCAAAATTAGCTTCCATTGACCAAATTAGTCTCCCTCGCTTAGAGCTCTGTGTAATCGGTTTTGTTATAAAAATTTGTGAAACAACTCTCTAGCAATTACAGTACTATAGAAATCATATCTTTCTCTGAAACGACTCCTCGATCGTACTTAGATGGCCAGAAAAGCACCTTTAAACCTGAAAGACATACGTCGCTAATCGAACTGCCCAAATATTACGAAATCTTGGGAATATTTCGTGGCGGTATGTGCGCTCAGCTGACAATTTTGCAGATTTAGGATATCGGGGGTGCAACCCGAATGAATTAAGCAAGAATTACCATTGGTGGATGGCTTCAAAAACACGAGGGAGAATGGTCAAAGGTCACTAAAGTTCAGGAGTCCCCAGAAATGACAAAAGGGTTGGAATATTTAATCTCAGTACGAACAACCACTACGGTAACACAAACCACGAAAAATGTAACCCTGACGATATATTGACTCGATTTTCTAGGTGGGATGACTCAATTAGGCACATTACCTACGTGTTTAGAATAATTAACTCCGTTAGGAAGGGTCCACGCAATCAATCTCTGTCACTGGCATATGGACTTCATGTAAAGAAACCGGCCTCCTTGGCTAAGTAACGAAGATGATAGAACGGACTCAATATATTAACTGTCGGAAATTCTCCGAGTATTTTTCAACACAGAACAAAGGTGTTGATATAAAGAGCTTTTTATATCTCTTGAACCCATACCTAGATGAAAAAGTCATGTAAGTAATCATGAAAGTATTATTTTACTGGGAATGAAATCCTTTATTCCTGTAAACAAAATCTCCAGTAAACCTGGGCAAAAGTCGTGGTGTAACCAGATTTGCAAAACTGCAGTAAGGTCCAGAGAAAAAGCATTTAGTATTTGGCATGCTACCAAGAACGCTGATATTGATTCGCTACGCAAACAGGCGAGATCTTCGTGTCCCAAAGAACTTAGGCGCGAAAGGGCTTTCTTCGAACAGCGTCTGCGTGCAAGGGTTCTTGATGCCCTCAAAGGCAGCAAGAGCTTTTGGTCATTTGTTAAAAGAGTAAGGAGTAACGCTGGTTCTTCAATCCCTGTTCTGTTAAAAAATGACATATTAGTCACCGACCCGGTTGAAAAGGCTAATCTTTTAAGTGAAATATTTGCGGTAAATTCACATTTGCCGGAAAGCAATCAACCACTGCCCGAGCTTGGGAGATTGTCTGGGACCTTGCCAGACATATTCTTTCGAGTTCGTGCAGTTAAAAGTGTTCTTTTGGATCTCAACACTAGTAAGTCTCCTGGGCCGGATGGTATACCTGCACAGGTTTTGAAAGAAGGCTCTTCGATGCTGTCGCGTACATTAGCTTGCCTTTTCAGCCGTTTTTATCGTGCCGAAGTATTTCCCATGTGCTGGAAAGTAGCTAATGTTACGCCGATCCCCAAAAAGGGAAAGGCTGAAAACCCTGAAACTTACCGACCAATAGCAATTTGTTCAGCGATCTCCAAAGTTATGGAGAGTATGGTTACCTACCGCCTGGTTAACTATCTGGAGATAAATGGTTTACTAAGCGACCACCAGTATGGCTTTCGTAGAGGACGGTCTACGGGGGACATGCTGGCCTTTCTGACAGAAAAATGGTGTACCTCAATTCATCATTTTGGCGAAAGTAAAGTGCTCTAGGCATATCTAAGGTGTTTGATAGGGTCGGTGTCGGTGAAAAATTTTCTCGATTTATATTGAGTTTTCTCAGAGATCGCACTATTCGTGCTGTTATAGATGGGATCTCTTCCAATGAGTTCGAAATCAATTCAGGGGTACCGCAAGGCTCCGTTCTCTCTCCTACTTTATTTCTTATCTTTCTGAATGACCTTCTATGTCAAAATTCGAATCCTATCTATTCCTTTGCAGACGACAGCAGCATATGCCATTAGAACACTCGTTTGATCAGAGGCCTAGCTCTTTGGAGATCGAAGCTAGGAGACAGAATATGAATGTTTCTATTAACCGCGATCTGATGGTAATCTCCAATTGGGGCCGTGCAAATAGGGTCAATTTTATTGCCCGTAAAACCCAATGTTGTCTTTTGACACATAAACGCACAGTGGGCGATGCTGCCTCGTCTGCATTAATGGATGGTATAAGTGTTGCAAAGACAGAGACTCCTGAAGTTCTGGTAATGAAAATCCAGTGCGATGTCCGCTGGACGAACAAATTTTTTTGTTTCGAAGAAAGCATCGAAGTGGCTTGGTTTCCTTAAACGGTGTAGGAATTACTTTACACCATCTGATCTTCTCAATATTTATACCTCCTATATCCGACCAAAAATGGAATACAATTCTTATGTATGGGCTGGTGCCCCAAAGTCTATTTTGGAGCTACTTCACCACATACAGGAACGATCCAAGATAATCATCGGCGACGTTGTGGTATCTAATCGTCTTGATTCATTCGAGCACCGCTGTGATGTGGGATTTGTTTCACTGTTCTATCGATACTATAATGAAATGTGCTCTCAGGAAATCAGCGAGCTTGTTCCCGAAACCCGGAACTTTTTGTGGATACGCGTTTTTCTAGAAGAGCACACCCATTCATGGTCGACTGGCCAGTGAATCGCACCACCTATTACAGGGAAAATTCCTTCTTCAGTCGCACAGTTCGTTTGTGGAATAAGCTTCATAAAGATGTCTTTTCTGTCACAGGAATTATCGAAAAATTTAAATCAAATGTCCACAGACACTACTCCCTGTATCATCCTTTCCAAAACCTATTTTGCTGATACCAACACAATGCAATGCATGTATAGGGGCCATCACTCTGAGTGCTGGTTATTATAAAAAAAGTACGAACAAATGGTTGAATTTCTAATGTTTCCTTTCCCCTAAGTAAGCGTCACCAAACCATACTTCCAGTTAATCTGACCATTGCATCACATATGGGAGGGCTGTGGAAAGCAATTGCGAAATCCTTCAAAATACACTTTAAAAAGGTGACTCAGAACTGAAAGTTCACATTTGAAGAGTTTACTACGCTTTCGACCGGAATTAAATCAACATTACCTTAAATACCCCTCTCACCGATATAAAATGGTGACGATGAATTGCTGATCCTTACTCCAGGCTACTTTATGCGCGGAACCCCACTTATTTCTCTCTCTAAAGCCCCACGGACTCTCTTTTCTTTGAAGATCGCTGGGAAAATTTAAAAGTTCTACACCACCAGTTTGCCCAGCGCTGGAAAAATGAATATCTAAAGAAGCTTCAGAAAAGATAAAAATGGCCAAGCATTGAATATAATATAAGAATCAACCAAATAGTTACAGTCAGGGACGATCTTCTTCCTCTAAATGAATGAAGAATATGCCGAATCACGAGGATATATTTCGGCAACGATGGCCTTGTACGAGCCGCTGACATAAAACCCCATTTAATAACAGAAAAAATTACTAAAATATGTGCCTTTTCTTAAATGACTGAATGAACTTAATAAGAAAAACACCTTTTTTATTTCTTTTTTGCAATATTTTTTATTAATGAATCTTCGCCTAAGCGAACTAACAATAAGTATTCAAATCTTAAACCTAAGTAATTAATACTAGTCCAGTCAGTACCAGACTAAAATTTAAGTTTCCACAGTAAAATTTATTTTTAGACGGGTGTGCCCACTATGTTGCAAGATGCATCGCGCAAATGGATTTGGATGAGTTTCCAGCTTACTTAAATACTTGTCCACAAAATTTAAGATTTTGCATTTGACTAGTGGAACTTCAAGATCCTTGTGGGTGTTGGTGTTTTTATATACCAAGGAGCACCAGTTGTCATAATTAAAATTTTGTTTTGACGGCGTTGAGTTTTTTCTATGTTAGACGCGGAAGCAGTGCCCCATAGTTGTATACCGTAGCACCAAATTGGTTTAAAAATTGAGTTGTATAGTAGAAGTTTACAATCCAGATGAAGCACAGAGTTTCTGCCCATTAGCCGGTGGATTTGAGCAGCTTTTAATTTAATTTGCGTCCGCTTCACACCTATATGAGGCTTGCATTAGAGGCGACGATCCACGTGAATACCAAGATATTTTGTCTCGGATCGTTGAGGAACCATATTGTTGTTAATAGACATTGGGGAGCACGTTTTTTTGCGTAAAGTAAAAGTTACGCACGTACATTTTTGTTCATTTATTTTTATTGCCTATTACTTTGTCCAACTCAATTTGGGTTAAGTGTTGTTGAAGATGGTTCGAAGCCTCTTTAGGGTCTTTATCAATACTTAGGAAAGCGGCATCATCAACAAATATCGACTTGTGTGTTAAACTATTGGCTGGCATGTCTGCTGTGTAAAGCAAGTACAGAATTGGACCTAGTATACTCTGTTAAGGTACACCAGCCTCTATGGGTTAAGAAGAACTTATTTGGATTTTCTCTTTGGTCATGAATTGTCGGACGGTTATGCATTTTTCTACAAGGTTGAAAATACTAGCTGGAAGGTTAAGCTTTAGTGTGATTAACAGGCCTCCATACCATACTTTGTCGAACGCTTGTGAGACATCGATAAATAGCGCGAAGCAATACTTCTTTTCTTCAAAGGCTTTTCTTGTTACCTGTACCCAACTGCGAGTTTGTTCAACGGTACTATTTTGACTTCTAAAGCTAAATTGGGGATTTAAAATGCAGGTGTGTTCATTCAGAATCAGATGCAGCTTGTTTTAAATCAGTTTTTTAAACATTTTGACATTGTGGGTAACAATCTTATAGGCCTATAGGACTCTGCCTTCGAAGGATCTTTGCCAGGCTTAGGAATCATCTTTTCTAAGGCAACTTTCCATGTAGGCGGGAAATGTTCAAGCCAAATTATTGCGTTAAAAATAAAAAAAGAATTATTCTTTTAGCTGCAAAAGGTAGCTCTGAGAACATTTTGTTGCTGATTTTATCAACAATAGGAGCTTTTTTACTATTTAGGTTAGCGATAGCCTCTACAACATCTGTAAATCGGAAACATATTTCTAAAGGACGTATTATAACAACAGGCGGGAATTCCCTCACGTCTGTGCATCTACAGGGGTAAGCACGTGTTGAAATGATTTTTCTTCGTCATAATGGGTCTTTTAAGACGTCTGACTGATCGCCATAGGGAATAATTTCTCTGAGGTAGCTTCCAGGTACTCGTTAAGAGATGCCATTCTGTGAACCTCCAGCAAGCTTTTTTAGTGGTTTGTACATTCTTTCAGCTTAGTTTCAAGTTGGGGCGATCTATGCTTTTGCAAAGTCCCATTTCAGACACGGATTCGTACAAGACACGACCTCTGGGACTATTTAGCCGGGAGCCCCAGTACGTGTGATTGGCATTATAGTGTCGAGGACCTAAAGTTTTGTAAAAACTGTTGTACTGACCCTTGGTTATGGAGAATCTGGGTGGACAATAAACTAATTCTAGAAATACAACTGTTTGAATTTCATTTGTTCCTAACTCCTATTTATTTATCATATCATTACCTATTCCCAATTCTTATCTATTGCTACTATATAAATACTAATAAACATTTAGATAATTTTAGACAACTTTACACACCAATATTTCTCCTACCAATGAACCAATCACTTACAATAGTATAGTTCGTAGGTCACGCAGTACCCTAAGTATTCATCAATGTCTTATCTGCTACATGATTCACCCACTTCGGTTTTGTAAGTGATTCCTAGTAATTGCCATTGAGGACCGCCAATATGAGGCTCGTATTTTCAAATATTGCCAGAACTGCCTAGCCAGGTCACATAAACGGAGTACTATACCTCGGCCGATGTATGCCAAAAAGGCGGTTGGGAGCACCTTATCCTGCTCCACCAGCCGAAGCACAAGTCCAGGTTACCACATTCAAGCCAACCGCGAGAGTCCAACGACCACGTCATCACCCGTAGTTCTCGGACCTCTTTCGGATCACGCGCCTCGCCACAACCGGAACAGGTACAAAATCGTCCACGCCCACACCGCAACACTGAACGTAGAAAGTTGAACTATACTAACCGTTCGGAAAATAAAAGTTGTACCACTCCTCCTCCCTCTACGCGCAGAAGGAATACGCATGCCCCATGCATGCATCTTTAGGGGCCCAGTATGTTAAAAGCTGTGAAAATACGCATATAGATAACTGAATTCAAACCTAATTAATGCGTTTTACATTCCCTTTTTTCATTAATTATTTAAATTGCTTGAATAAGTTGAATTTACTTTAAATTTATATTAGCGCATTCCCAGCTCTGTGTGACATATTGTGAGTTTCTATATTATTGTGACGAGCCTTTTAGTTGAAAGCAGCAAGATTGGTCTGAAGGGGGTTTTTAATCGTTACTTACCTTCTTACCTTTTCAACTTTCAACCGCAACATATGTTTCAACCCACATTTACGTTATTATTCCTAAAAAAGCATCAACTGAATTTAGTAAATATTATGTTAGTTACTTTTAACAAACCCTTTATTAATCTTATTATTTACGGAGGTCCCTCCTCCTATTGTCTTATTAAAGACCCCCTTACAGCTAGCCAACTGTACTCCTCAGACAGTTTGCTAACTTTATGTTTGCAATCCTTGCAAACTATATCTCCAATAATACCCCCTTTAGCAGAGGTTTCCCCATAAACCAGTTATTTTAATTCGAAACCAATTTCGATTTATTTTTTATTTTAAAATTACATTTAAATACACAATTTTAAACACCAATGATGGCCAAAGAGTCCCCTGGGGAAAACACTATTTACACACGAGATAAACGGCTGTATTCATAAAAAAATCTTAATTTAGGTTTTAAATACATTTTAGCTAAAAAACATTTTAAGCCTAAAAAAACTTTTTTTAAATTTTGTATTCATAAACCGTATTTTAACTAAAATATTTTTAAGGATTTTTAAAATCTGGCGTTGGCAACTCTATTAATTTTATTTGTCATTTAAGTCATAGTGATGTAAAACAATGGTTATAAGTTCATACAATAATCGTATCTATGCACATTCTTTTTTTCGTATTTTAGAAAAATATTGTTTTTACACAATAAAAAATGTATGACGACATGTTTATTTTATAAAAATTTGTATTAAAAACAATTAGTTCAACAATAAATAAAAATTATCATATAACTCACACATGGCACTGTGCAAAATGATCTTTAATAATTTCTGTCCATTTGTCGTTGACAAAAAAAAAGAAATTAAAATGATTAACCCCCCTTGTATATAATATACAAGAATAAAAAGCGTTTCATTCCATCTGAGAGATGGATGATGCTCGACCGTTATATATATATATATATAATAGAAAAAAGCATAGTGTATATGAAAAGAAAACTTCGTCCTAACTTAAAAAGTAAAAAAAACGAAAGAAAACAGTCATGCCGTATCCCTTTCTCTGTTACGTGTAAGTTAAATAGGCGATGTTTGCAACCAAATACATCACTACCGTTCAAAGAGTACTAATGATGAAATTGCGTAGCTGCTTTCGAAAATGCATTCCCCTCGGCTAGTATCGGTAGAAAAATCTGCTAAAATTAAAGTTTCTTCCAACATTAACGGAAAATAATAATTTCTTCTAATAAAAAGAAATTATATGAACTTTTAAGCCAAACTAAAAAATCAAAAATTTGTATTAAAAACAATTAGTTCAACAATAAATAAAAATTAGCAAAAAAAGATAATTTTAAAGCAAAATGTTAGGTTAAAGTAAAATTCAAAAGTTTACTTTATTGAAGATGAAATAGTATTTGAACAACGAGCTTTTCTTTGTTTGTTTTGATTTTTTATACATCACTAAAAATAAAAATATTAACATTACTAAAATACAAATTAGTTAAATTTTGAAAAATTGTAAATATGAATGATAAATTACTGAAAGGCTTAATATTTATTTATAAAAAATCCATATTCTCTCTAAATATAATGCAAATGTATTGATTCCTACAGTTGCAAGTTCAAACAAATGGCCGTAAGGCCAATAGTTTGTAATAGTTGTCAAAATAAAAATTAAAACAGAACAAAAAACAAAAACGAGAGAAATTTGCTTAAAAAAGGTTTGAAATTGGGTAAAACGTAATAAAATACCAAAAAAGGGTTTTAAAATTTGTGTATTTACACAAGGTTTAAAATAAGTTTTTTAAGCTAAAACTCGTTTATGAATACAATTTTATTGAAATTTGCTTAATAAAGGTTTAAAATGCTGTTTAAATTTTTATAAATACAGCCGAAAAACTTTAAAAATAAGACCAAATAAAATAAAAATTTTATTCAGCATACATGATGGAAGCGCTTATGGAAGGTTTTTGCCACAAAGTGGCAGTACACAGTACATTTTCATAGAGCATTTCTTCTCGTTGGGCATCAATGCTTTATACCTACACTAGCACGTAACCCGCTACTTCGTAAGCGCAGTTTTAGAAGTTTATTAAGTGAAGGTGATGTTTTGTGCCTTTGTTTCTTAAACTATTACCTGCAAAACGCTATTTAAATGAAGTTTCTACCTTTATTGGTTAAGAAATTACAAAAAGTACCTAAAAAGTACCAAAATGGAATTTGTACCCTTTCTTCTATCCCCTAGGGTCTTAAGTTTTGAAAAAGTATACAAAAATATTCATATTCTGTCAAGACTTTTCGAACGCAGTTTGAATTATGCTTCTATCTTTATTGGTTCAGATGCTACAAAAAGTACGTAAAAAGTACCACTTTACAAATTTGTACTCTTTTGTCTTCCCCTTAGGGTCTAGATTTTTAAAAAAGTTTAAAAAACACATTCATATTTTGTCCTGACCTGTCGAACGCAAATTAAACTATGTTTTTACCTTTATTAGTTAAGAAGTTACAAAAAGTACCTAAAAATTACAAATATGTAATTTGTACCCTTTTTTGTGCCTAAGGGTCCAAAATTTTTAAAAAGTATCGAAAACATATTCTTATTTTGTCGATACCTGTCGAACGCAATTGATATAACGTATTTATCTCTATTGGTTCAAAAGTTACAAAAAGTACCAATATACCTATAGAATTTTTACCCATTTTCGAACCCTTTTTTTACTCCTCAACGTCCAAATTTCAAAAAAGTAGCAAAATCGTATTCATAGTTTTTTAGTATCTGTCGTTTGCATTTTGAACTATGTCTGTACCTTTACTCGTTTAGAAGTTACAAAGTGGACCTAGGCACTTTCAAAATTAAGTTTTTACCCTTTCTTAGCCTTAAGGGTCTAAAATTTTGAAAAAATTCCAGACACGGTTCTGCTTATTTTTGGAGTTAAATCCGACCCTTTTTAAATTTTGTTTCTATCGTTTGTAGTTTAGGAGATATTAACTTTCGGATATTTCCATATTTGGCCCATTTTAAGCCCCTTCGGGTCCGAGTTTCCCGAAATCCCGTCTTAGTGGATCTAAACATAAGGAAAGGTACCCACAGTCCAAATTTCTGGTCTCTAGCTTTGCGCGTTTGGGCTGTGCGATGATGAATCAGTCAGTCAGTAACGTTTTTTCTAGATACATATATATAGATATATTTATTAGGATTTGTCAATTTTAGTTGTGACATGATTTTTTTTAAACTATTATTTTGCACAATCGCAATCGAAAGCTGGTGTAAGGTTTGAAATATACACAGTTTTATTCCTTTTATAGAGGAAATCTTTAAAATAAATCCTAAATTTATAATTGGAAAGCAGTTAGTACATATGAAATTTTTTATTTTTAAATTATAATAAAAAAAGTTTTACCAAGAAAAAAATTTTGGAAATACTTGCATTCTTAATTCTATAAATAAACATTTAAACAAGCATAGGGATACATACACTCTTCGTTTCTTGGACGTAGAGATATGAGATTGGGAATGTATTGCCGTAGATTCTTGCTCCCCATTTTTTAATCTAAAGAATTATTTTAACACAAAATTTATTTTTAATTTCAACTGTTTGTCACTTAATCAATCAAAAATACTCTTGATTGACAGGAATCCATTAAAAATAGACAAACTATAAAAATCATTAAAAGAAAATAGCACAAACATCATATTGGATATTTAAATATTCTTAATGATGAGTACAATAACTAACTAGAACTGTTTTATATATATGTGTACTTACATACATATGTGCATATATACACATCGCATACTAAATAAAAACAATCGCAACCTAAAATTCGTCTTAATCTTTTCTGCTTTCTTAAGCCAGTTATCAGATTATACCCTTTAAAAGCAAACAAAAAAAAAAGACTATCATAAAGAATACGCATTTTGAGTTGTGGCGGTTTTTGATTTAGCACCTGAAATTTATATCAAGGCAAATTAATATCAGGTTCGCTTAAAATCCATATGCTGGTACTGTCAAAGTTTTTTTTTTTTTTTCATATTTTTTATTATTGAATCTCCGCCTTTGGCGAACTAACAATAGGTATTCAGATCTTAGGGCTATATACATATTTAATATTAGTCCGGCCAGTGCCAGACTAAAATTTAAGTTATCATAAGGAAATAAATAATTTCGTCTAAGCGCAATAGTATCCCTCCTTTTCAGACGAGTGTGTCCACTATGTTGCAAAATGTTTCGATCGAGCGGATTTGGATGTATTTCCAGCTTGTTTAAAAATTCCGCATTTAACTAGTGAAACCTTCAGATCTTTGTGGATGTTGCTGTTTTTAACATACCAAAATCACCAGTTATCATTTTTAGGATTTTATTTTGACGACGTTGTATTTTTTCTATGTTGGAGGCGGAAGCAGTGCCCCATAATTGTATACCGTAGCACCAAATTGGTTTTAAAATCGAGTTGTAGAGTAGAAGTTTACAATCCAGACGTAGCACAGAGTTTTTACCCATTAGCCAGTGTATTTGAGCAGCTTTAAGTTTCATTTGAGTCAGCTTCGAATCTATATGAGGCTTCCATGTGAGGCGGCGATCCAGGTGAATGTCAAGATATTTCGTCTCAATTCGTTGAGGCACCGTATGGTTGTTAATAAGAATTGGGGGGCACGTTTCCTTGCGTAACGTAAAAGTAACGTGGGTGCATTTCTGTTCATTTATTTTAATACCCCATAACTTTGCCCATTTTTCAACTTGGAATACGTGATGTTGAAGTTGTTTTGTGGCCTCTTTAGGGTCTTTATGAATACTGAGAAAAGCGGTATCGTCAGCAAATGTAGACGTGTGCGTAAAACTGTTTGTTGGCATATCTGCCGTGTAAAGCAAGTACAAGATTGGACCAAGGATACTCCCTTGAGGTACACCAGCCCCTATTGGTTGGTTACAACTTATTTGGTTTCCCTCTTTGATTTTAGACTGTCGACCGGTTATGTACTTTTCTAGTAGGTTAAAAATATTAGATGGAAGGTTGAGCTTTAATTTGTTTAACAGGCCTTCATGCCATACTTTGTCGAACGCTTGAGAGACATCTATGAAGAGCGCGGAGCAGTATTTCTTTTCCTCAAAGGCTTTTCTTATAACCTGTACCAATCTATGGGTTTGTTCGATGGTACTATGTTGATTTCTAAATCCAAACTGGTGATCTGGAATGCAGTTGTTTTCATTCAGGATCGGAGTCAGCTTGTTTTTAAGCAATTTCTCAAACAATTTGGACATAGTTGGTAACAGACCAAAAAAGTTAAAATAAAAAAATGTAAAGGCATTTAACTAAAAAACTAACAAAAAAAACTATCCAACTAACTGAAAAAGAAGCTTAGAATTTAATATTTTGTTTTAGATTTATTGTGAAGTTATAATTATATTGAGAATTAATTTAATAAACAACAAGTAAGAGCGCTATATTGGACTGAGCCGAATCTTATATACCCTTTACATTGGTTTTTTTATACGCCCAGCCATCTGATCCAGCCGTGTTATTTCGTACTGCAAATATTATAATAAAAATATATAGATACATTCATATGTATGTAAGTACATACATACATATGTACATACATACATAGAAATGTGCCTACATCCATATGACAATACATACCTACGTCCAAGCATACAAGAAACTTTTTGCATTTTTTTTATGCTCATCCATATATGTAAATGTGGGATTTCATGCCAAGTGACCCAACTTTTAAAACCGATGTCTTCCAATTGGTATGAAATTTGGACCACATTAAGTTCTTGCAGACGGTAGTTTAGACACAATATTTTAACACGATCGGTCAAGAACTCTCTGAGCTAGAGGGGTTCAAAATTTAACGTTTTCGGCAAATAGGTGTTTTTTTTCTCATTTATGTAGCTTATTACCTTTCGCTTTTAATAAAATTCGTCCCAAATAGTTTCGATAGCTTTTTCTTCAATCTTCCAGAAAAAAATATTTTTAAAATTAAAAAAAAAAAACATTTTATTAATTTTTTTTATAAAATAATTAAAAAATTTTTTTTCCCAAATATGCCCATTTTTTGCTTAAAAGAAAGCTTAAGCATTTCCTTTGAAGAGTTTAGAGGTCACTTAGTGGGATGCGAGTGAGATATTTATTAAAATTAATGTTTTGTAATGTTTTCCAAGATTAATAAATAACAAGGTTACGACATTCCAAATTGAAAACTTGCATTTTCTGCGCATGTGGTCAAATGACGTCATGAAACAGTCTGACATTTAAAAATTATGTAAACATAACAGTGGGACAATTTCCTAACTTTTGGAGAAAATGTTTTCTAATTTGTTTTTTATTAATCGTGTTATAAAAAAGTTAAATGTTTAAAGAATTTATAATATTAAATAACATTTAGAAAAAAAATTAAAACATTTAAAATTAGTTTATTGTTTTACTAAATTTTCGTTTTCAGTTATTTGTGTTTTGCTTGATTTCCGCATTAAGCGATCTTATTCTAAGGTTTATCCACACAAACCAAAATACTTCTAGCTTACCCATTTCATATTTTAAATTTTATTTCAAAATCTTCCTGTTTTAAATGTAATAAGCAAATTCTCTCCCTATTTATTTTATTCGGTGTGACCAGATTTTTAAGTAAAGTTAACAAACAAAAACTTAAGGCCAAAAAATTAAGCTAATTTTTTAATGCGTTTTTAAAAAATTTCTTCGTTATTAAGATATTTTTCATAAAACGTTTGTGTGCTAAAAATATTTAAAAAGAAAATTTGTTTTAAAAATTTTGATTTTACATATTTACAAAAACTTGGTAACCCATACCTTAGGTAAGAAAAAAAATAATGTGTTCATATACAAGAGATTTTTAAAAAAAGGTTTTAGCAGCAGGTGTTAATTTGCTGCCTGTTTTGGTGAAAAAAAAAATTTGTAAGATTCCTGCAGGAAATGTCAATAGAGAATCACTAGAAACTCACTACTGACATTGTCACCAGTACTACTGTTAAGCTATACCTCAGGCAATGCTCTTTGCTATTAACAAAAAAAATCAACTGCTGACATTGGTACTATTGGTACTATTGGAACCAGCGATAAACTAGTACCTTTTAGCAATTTTAGTATACAATACTACTGATAAGCTAAACCATTGGCAATGTCTTTTGCAATAGACATTTAACATGCGTCTGTCATTGAAAACAAGTATGATTTGTGTATATAAATCGCTTTTATAGCACAGCAGAAAAAATAAAAAAAGGCCATTATATTGCTGATACATTTTTGCATTTGACGGCAAACTGAAGCATTAATTTGCCGCTGACAGTTTTCTTTTCTTCTTATCAAAGCTTAATATAAAACTGTAGACGTACTGTTGACAATGTCGCCAAAAAGGCAACATAATAGTCGATAAAAGTGTTGACATGGGGACGCTTGTTCCCAAGTTTCCTTCAGGGATATATATAAAAAAAAACAAACATTTGTTTTTGTTTTAAATGTAAACACTCACACACTTTTCGTTAATTTTTTTACAAAAACAAGTAAAATTCAGTAGTTTATTTGTAAACTTTTTGTTTGTTGACAAAACGAGTTGAAGTGACTACTTTTCTACACAGTTCGTTAAAAACCGAAAATTTTCATTCAAGTTCATACTTCCATGCCTATATCATGAAAAATGCCTTCATGTAAATTTTGTTCAAGAAAAGAAAACAAGATAATCTTTAATGTAAAAAGTTACATTGTAAGAAAGCATTTATAAAGGTATTTTTATTTTTACATGTGTGCCTCAATAAGTATTTAAAACCAGTGACTGTTAAAATGAAAATCAAAAAATAAAAAATATTATTTTTTTAAACCTATCTATAAAAATAATAATTATCGTTGTTACCCGTTTTTATCAAAATTAAAAAAATTACCGTCATACTAAAAAAACAAAATTTACAGAGAACATGATATTCAACAAACAAGTTTAATACTATCAAAATGGTGAGCTTTACTTGACCCTACGATGTCTCATTGTGCCTGCTTTTTTCTTGAAAAATTATTTCGGTCCTGTTTGATTTGATTTTTTGACAAAAATACACTTTAAAATTCTTACTAAATAAAAATATTAATATAATAATTTGTTTCAACGAAAGACATAAGTGTTTTTACATTTTTGAGCTATATCTGTGGACTTTTGACAAAAGCACTTATGTGAAAAAAGTGAATTTTAAAGGAGAGCAAAAAAACTACTTTAACATCGCAAGTACATGCGAAAATTCAATATTGGAAAATAATTCAGCTAACTTACTTTACATTTAAGGTTTTAAAACTTTTTAGATAATAATCACTACGTTTTTTGCGATGTTAAAGTAGTTTTTTTGCTCTCCTTTAAAATTCACTTTTTTTAAATAAGTGCTTTTGTCAAAAGTCCACAGATATATTAAAATATTTTTTAATTTTTGGTTAAATTAAAAAATTTTTTATTACTGTCAGGCCGATTGCAAAATTTTATCCAAAGCTTTTTTTGTTGTTCATGGTTTTTTTGGAAAGAGTAAAAGGACACAGCTAAAATAAGATTTGTTAAGAACACGCTCACAATTAGTTTTAGCACAATTTCTCACTTGAATTTTTCTGATCGTTTTGCATGCACTGCACACTTCATGTTTACGATTTGCTTCGAAATTTTATATAAGTTTTTTTTGCTCTTATAGCTTTTAAATACACTTCGCACACAATTTTTATAATAACTATTATTTTTTTGCACTATATTTAATAAATTTAAATTAAAAATTCTTTTTAATTAACGAAATTCGACAAATTAATTTTTTGGAGAAATGTCAAAGTGATTTTAGTGCAGGGTTGTCAAATCTCACATAACATATAAATCTTTTCCGGCAAAATTAGGAATTAATCTAGAGCAAAAATAATTTCAATTTTAGTGTCAAACTCCATACAAAAAAGCAAAGAGTAAGAGAATGACTGTCTTAATTTTTTAGGGATGTTGCACCTAATGAGAATAACAGACAAAAATTGGCGTCATGCTCATGGTTTAACGTTAGGTGACGTAGTTGTTTCTCTTAAACTTTGCCAGCCGTGTATAACAAAGGCTTGCTATAGTTCTTGTCATATTTCTTGTTTAGCACTAAAGGTTTCAAAAACAGTGCTAAGTGCTGGTTTTCTTGTGGCTATAAATGCTTAAATAATTCTGTTAAAATTGATTCAGCATTATGCATAATTAACAGAAAGTTAATATTATTTTAAACGTTTATGGATACAAAAAAACAAAGTTTTTTTGGGTAAAATTCAAATTAGATGATGTAGTGTGATTTAGTTGTTTTTCAAATATCTATCGCTTTGTTTTTAAGCAATTAGAAACTTTGTAATATCAACTTATGACAACACTGATATAGCTTTGACAAAAGTATTCACACACTGAATAAATTCACAATGAATAAATTCATGCATTGACCAAACGAAGATAATTTTATTCGAGGCAGATTTTTGTTCAACTCACTCAAATCGCTTAAGAATTTAACACCAGATAAAATCAAGAGAAAACCTAATTATGCTATTCTCTGGTACGTAAACTTACTACTACGCCATTTTTCATTGTTAATGAGAAAATTACAAACGAAAAAAAAAAAAAATTTATATTAAAACAAGATTTGTTTTCAGACAATACCACCATCGCATTCAACTAATTTTTAAAAACGCTTCATCCACGCGTTAAAAATAAAGCGCATTCTTGCAGTGCTTAATTTAATAAATTTATATGGTTGGAGAAAAAAACAATGTTTAGGCAAAGATAAATGTACCACACGTCAATCTTCTCCAATGTGGGAGAGCAAAGGCTCGCTATTTAGAAGAAATTAAAACGTGTGTTATTACCACAGATCACAACATTAAATTAGTTTAATTTGGATCTGGAAGATAGGCCAGAATATATCCCTGCTACATATTTAATTAAATTGCCTGCATAGATTTGTATTTGGAATTTTCTCATTTCCAATTGAAATATTCTCAATTTCAAATGCAAATTCTCAAGTTCAATATAAATTTTCTCATTTACAGCAAAAAATGAACAAAACTATTATATCGAACATTTGTTCTTGGCTTCCAAAAGGGCTTTTTATAAATTCAATATTGAGTAAGTAGCCAGGTTGACACCGGCTTCGGGAATGTGTTATCTTAATTTCTGGGGTATCTTCAGCTTAATATATTGTTGATTGGTTCCAAATATATTATATCCATTATACCTATATAGAAATGCATGCATACATCCTTAGTTCATTAAAATTAACGCATTTAAACTTATTACGCTCATATTCATATTTCAAATTTAAAATATTCTGATTTGGACCATTAATATTAGTCATGCAAATTAAAGTTTTCAATACAAATAAAGCCCTAAATGATTTAAGAATACAAAGAATAGACAACCCTTGCATGGGTTAAACTACGTCATCAGAGAGGCAAACATGCACAAGTCGCAATCTCTTTGTCTATCATTCTTGATGTTTTCAATATTACAAGCTTTAAAGCCAAAAAGAAAAAAGTTTTTATATATAAAATCTTTGTAAAGTGTTTTTTATCTTCTACAATGAATACACTTATGTATATGCATGCACATTTAACAATTTATACTTACCAAGGAACTGTATGTAAACTATTTTAAGTAAAAAATTTATTTTAAATATATATTTCTCTTGCATCAAAAAATTGCTAATCATTTTTGTATATTTTTTTTTTGATTCTTTTCTTTCATTGCACTATTTTTCGTAAATAATAAGAACCAGTATTACCATACTTTTGAAAACTCTAACCGTATATTAAATAGTTTCGGTTGACGACATCGGCGGTTTGTTAATGTTCCTGTTAAATTAAAATAATCACAAATTGTGCCGTAACTCGAAAATTGAAATTCTTCTATAAATTTAGTGAGGCTCGGTGTCCGGCTTGTATCTCAACTTTAATGTGTCTTTAATAAGTTTCCAGTTATCCGGCTAGGGGATGTTGATAATTGAATTTTTTGCTTCACCTTGGACTGTTTGGAAGTATATGGCTGTATTTACCTATTTCTTAGGTTCTTCGTTTTTTAGCGTTGATATCAGGTATTCTACGCCGCACAGTGTTGTGAGCGTGGCCATAAATAAAAAAATTCAAATATAAAAATTAAAAAATGGCTAATGGCATTTAATAAAAGACACTCTTACTAATAAGCGTAAAAAAAGTATATTAAAATAATATTTTTTGCTAAAGATATGGCTGCTCAAAATTGTGGTTTGAAATAACTGTAATTTTACATAAAAAAAGGAATAAAGATGAGCATGTACTTCATAGGTTTAAAAAATTGAATTTAGTTGGCAAATAAACAAAATTTGTACTAGATTAGTTGTTACATTATGTTTTAAGTATGTACATATATAAATGGTATTTTTAATATTATATGTCGATAACAGTGTATGCATCATTATAAGAATGATATTAATAAAACAAAACCAAACTTGTTGTAATAAGCAAACATATAGTAGTGAAGCAAAAAAAAATTTTCAAGTATTACCGGGATATATTTTATTTCATTTTATAACAAAAAGTATGTTAAATTATAAAAAAATTAAAATCTAGCTGCGCTTATGTGCGCCAATTTAAATAATTGTAATTTCTTTAGTGTCGACTTAAATGAAAACGCGAGACTTTTTCAATTCTTGGATTGAGTTAAAACAAAGGTGTTGTTAAAAAATTATCAGGAATTGTGAGAGCTCGAATAGGGAAATCTTTGGAAGCGAAAGAAGTTCAAAAAATATATAATTTAAATTCAAAATTAAAGCGGATGTGGTCCGATTGCAACCGAAAAAGGGACCTGTTCAAGTGTAAGTTCTGTGACTGGCTAAATACTTATTTTCCAATACACAGAGTAAATTTGACTGATGTTTGTATGTTTTAATTAGTTACTGTATTGTGATTGCTTTTAATAGTTTTATTATTTTTCGCTTTTGCTTTGTAGAACCCTAGTACTAGCCATGCTCGTGGTAGACCTTCTGTAGCCTTTGAGGAAAGTTCGAGTAGGTAAAACTTTGACGGTAGTTCAGGTCACAGTATATACAAACCAAAAGGTAGTGACGCAAATCTAATAGATGCATTTTTATTTGTTGCATTATTTGTTTCAATAACATGTTTAGATTGGGAAAATGAGGAAGTTCTATGACATTCATCCACAAGATTCTGCAGGCCGATAAAATTCATAAATAAAAAAGAAAATGGGGAAGTTATTATAAATACATACACAGAAAAGTATTGAAACGGATATACAGAAACGGACAGCTTATTGTTATGACGCGGAAGAAAACAAAATTAAGGTTCATTTCAAAACAAAATTGACAATAATATATAGTACTCTATTTACTGTTTTAACGGGAATGTATAGTTTAAGCGAATCGTAAAGTTATAATTAATCTGTTGATTATTTTTAGATATATATGACATAATTTTTTTTTTTTTTACAAAATATAAATTTATTGTTTCACCATAGTATTTTACTCCAAATTTAATATTACTGAATAACTTAGTTATATATACATATTTCGTAATGTAAGACCAGAGGGAAAATTACGGCATTCGTTTCGAATTTAAATTACACTCGATGGATCAAGTTGTTAATTCGTTTAATATAGGAATTTTAATAAGAATTTTAAAATTTCGAATCGAACGCCGTTATTTGCTCCCAGTTCCTAAAATCTCGAATATATTCTAAATAGATACATACATATGTATATACATAAATTTAAGGATATATTGAAGGTGAGGGTGTCCATTGTTCTAATTGAAAAAATATAAGTGTCTTGTCTTCGGAATTAACTTATAAAAATTATTTTAACTATTTCTATTTATTCGGCTTAAGTTCATTATTAAAAATGTGAAAGCTTAGAATGGAAATTTTTATTAAAAATTAAGTAATTCCGATGAAAATAAAAATAAATAATAGAAGCAACTAGTGATAAATGCAAATAGAATGAGAATAAGAGAACATAGAGTTGTATGTGATTTAGTTCGGTCTAAACAATAAGGAATATGAATAGAATTCCAGTATTCAAATTCTAATTAAAGTTTATTTAAATAGAACAAATCAACATTCAACTTACAGTAGTACCGAATAGAAAGAGTGCTGACGAGAAATCGTAGCTGATTTCGAAAATGCATTACACTCGGCTAGTATCGGAATTACTTAATTTTTAATAAAAATTTCCATTCTTAGCTATCACATTTTTAATAATGAACTTAAGCCGAATAAATAGAAATAATTATAAGGTATATAGAGAAAATGCTCAAATAAATAACCATAAAATGAATTATTTTAACTGTTAATTTTTTTTAATTTTTTAAAAAAATATATTTTTTAGCTTTATCTGGATTGAATCAAATTGTTCAAATCATTAAAAATATCACATCCAATTACTATAAGAAAAATTTCATAAAGTTAGCAATTTTTGTTACTTTTATTACACTTTTTAATTTCAGGATATACGGGGAGGACACGAATCCTTGCTCCGAATTTTTTAAAATTTGAAATTTTGATACGTTTTGCCAACCTAAATTTATGTATTTAAGCCTTTGTTTTGCTTCTGTTTCCCGATTCCTCCCAATAAAAACATATATTTTATATTTGTTTCTGCGATCTATATATTTCGAACATAGTTCATTTTCAGGATCTAACAAATTATTATGTTTTTATTATTATTACAATTTTTATAATAAAATATAATTACCTTATTACAATTTTTTAAAATAAATTAAAATCAAAATCATGAATAAACATTTTTTTAACACAAAAAGCAATAAGCTATTTCCAAAATAATTTTTCATTTTTGATTATATATTATACTACAGTATGCTAAATTTCAGCTCTTTACAATAAGTTTTACTATTTATGGCCACTCGTTATATGAAGTCACGACACTGTGCGCCGCTAAAAAATGAGTTGACGGTCACGTCTCCTACTCCTGTGAATACTGGAAGATGATTAACATTTGTCAGTGTCCTGTCCAGAATGTCATAGTTCTGCTATTGTCTTTGCTGTAATTTAACATAAGCGAGTCTGAGTTGCTCCAGCAGCTGCTCCCTTCTTGCAAGTGGCTGCACAATATCCACAATGGCTATTCCTTGTTCCAATCTTCTTTCGTCAAATCTCCTTTGCCTTGCTTTGCCTTTGTGGCTTTTACTGATGTTTGTTGCACTTTCACAAGATTTTTAAAGTTATTTGATTTTATTTTTGTTCTATAGTTGTTCGTACACCGATTTGTTGTGTGTCGTCACTACACTATTATTTAGTTAGTGGTTCGTACACCGATTTGAAGTAAAGTAAAGTCGTCACTGCACTTATATTTATTTATTTCGTTTCACGCTCCTTTTTATATGAAAGAAAAAAGGAGTACCGACTGCGCCAATTTCGTAATGGGAGTTCTTGGGAGTGTTTTTTTTAAAAATAACTACGCTCAACTGTGGATATTTAAAAACTAACTTTATTTAATTTCTTTCATATTTATAGAACTTAACACAAATTTTTGTTATTTCGGCTTAAAATGCATTTTACAACTTTTGTTTACTTATGGTAAATATTGACATTATTTTATATTGAGCGGATGCATGTCCTGGAATTGCGATCGAAAAATAATTGTGTTTTATGTACTTAACCGGAAATGAGTTTTCTGTTACAATTTTTTATTTTAATTTTATTTTGTGCTTATTATATTTTAATAAATTCAATCTTTATATAAGTGTGTATATTTGAATTTGTATATGTAACTCGCGCGATGTTTATTTGACCACTGCGACATCATGACTGAAAAATCGATAATTCCAATGGCGCTACTCCCAATCTCACTGTTTATTACTTTTTGAAATAACCTTATTAAAAAAATATAAATTAGCCACCAGACACCTTTTTTTACCTTAGAGCTATGACATCAATTCAGTTAGTTACCGATAAGCTTAGATACAAGCGTAAAATAGTTTGGGCTTATCGTTTGTTCTCCATAATTGAATATTGACTTCTGTAAACCGACAATTAGATCAAAAAACTTAAATCATAAAAACTAACAAATTAATATATTTATCCAGCCAGTGCTAGACTAGAATTTGTGCTCTTAAATTTAAATACACAACAATTCCAGTGGTTTCATTAAAGTGCACAGTGGGGTAATGTATACATATGTATGTATAAGCATTTAAACAAATTAAAAACAAAAAAACAAAAGAAAAATTTTAAGTTTGTTTTTGTTTAGGTTTCATTTAATATTGAGTATTTTATTTGGTCTCGTATTTTAAAACCAATTTTAGGAATTCTATTTACAATTATTCGGGGGCTATAATTAATTTTATATATAACACAAATATTTTGAGGAGCTGTACATACTTACATACATAACAAACCGAAAAAAACTTTTAAATTGTTATATCTTCCTACTTTTTCATACCCCAAAACCCTACATCGCTCTTTCAGAATAACATAGTACTTTCAACAATCCATCCTGCTTTGGAGTGAATACTATTTAAATGAGATTTATTGGATCCATTACTAGTACAGTCAAATCCCGATAATTCGTAATCGCAAGGCCATTTCTTACGAATTATAGGGGTTTTCGATTTAGCGGGATTTCGATTTAACGGGATTAAAATAAAATAAATACGAATTAACGGTGTTTTTCAATTTATTTAATAAAACGATGAAAAAACATAAAAAACACTGATGTAAGAAACTGATCTTAAGAAAATAAACACACACGCAAGCAAAAGTAAAAACCTACGCAAAAAAATAGCGGTAAACAAAAAATCATTCTTTTCATGTTTCTGTTGTTTTTATTACGAATTATAAGTGGTAGTTAGCAAACAATTACGATTTATAAGAGGTAAAGAAGATTTTATTTTCAAAAAAAATTACGAATTAGCGAGGGGACCAAAATGTATGGAAATTTTGCGAATTAACGAGATTTTTTCAAGGGACCGACAGTTTATTACGAATTATCGGGAATTACGATTTAACGGGGTACGAATTAACGGGATTTGACTGTATTTGTGTATGGCGTAATGCACCACGGCTCAAGGGGATAGCCAGATAAATAATTTGCTGCAGCATTTACATTTTTTTTCATATTTTTATTAATGAATTTTCGCTAATGCGAACTAACAATAAGTATTCAAATCTTAAAATTAAGTAGTTAATATTAGTCCAGCCAGTGCCAAACTTAAATTTAATATCTCATAATAGAATTAATAAGCTTCATATAAGCGCAATAGTATCCTTCTTTTTCAGACGGGTGTGCCCACAATGTTGCAAGATGTTTCGAGCGACCGGATTTGGGTGAGTTTCCAGTTATTCAAATACTTGTCCACATAGTTCAGGATTTTGCATTTAACTAGTGGAACTTGTATATCCCTGTGGGTGTTGCTGTTTTTAATATACCAAGGAGCACCAGTTATCATTCTTAGGATTTTTTTTTGAAGGCGATGAATTTTTTCTACGTTGAAAGCGGAAGCAGTGCCCAGTAATTGTATACCGTAGCACCGAATTGGTTTCAAAATTGATTTGTAGAGTTAAAGTTTACAATCAACACGAAGCACAGAGTTTCTGCCGATTTGCCAATGTATTTGTGTGGTATCATCAGCAGTTGTAGACGTATGCGTAAAACTGTTGGTTGGCATATCTGCCGTTTAAAGCAAGTACAGAATTGGAACTAGTTTACTCCCTTGAGGCACACAAGCCCCTATTGGTTGGGAGCAACTTTTTGATCATAAAATCTCTGCCGGTTAAGTACTTCTCTAGCAGGGTGGAAATATTAACTGGTAGATTGAGTTTTAGTTTGTTTAACAGGCCTTCGTGCCATATTTTATCGAAAGCTTGAGAGACATCGATAAAAAGCGCGGAGCAGTACTTATTTTCCTCAAAGGTTTTTCTTATAGCCTGCACCAGTCTGTGAGTTAGTTCGACTGTACTATGTTGACTTCTACAGCCAAATTGGTGATTTGGAATGAAGTTGTTTTCATCTTTACTATGGCAACTTTCCATCTAAGCGGGAAAGTTCAAGCCGTATAATGGCGTTAAAAATAAAAAAAATTTTTCTTTTTGCTGTAAAATGGAGCATTTTGTTGCTTATCTTATCAATGCCAAAAGCTTTTTTTATCATTTAGGTTAGCGATCGCCTCTGCAACATCTGAAAATCGGAAATGTATTTCTATAGGACGTTTAGCAACAACAGGCTGTAATTCCCTAATGTCAGTGCATGTATTGGGAGTGAACATGTTTCTTAAATGGCTTGCGAGCAGCATTTTCCGTCGTCATTTCTAGCCCAGGATCTTTTCAGATTACGCAGTGGTGGCATTGCGATTACGAGTATTTTAAGACGCCTGGCTGATCGCCATAGAGAATAATTTGTTTGCGGAGTCGCGTCTAGACCTTGCAAATAATCCTTAATTGTTGCAATTTTGTGTACCTCCAGCAAGTTTTTTAGCTTAGTTTTAAGTTGAGGCGATCTATGCTGTCGCCATTCCCTTCGGGCTATCCTTCTCTCAGATAAAATCTCTTCAACATCGGCAGAAAAAACTCTGTTGTATTTTGCCTAACGGTATAGAAGAAGAATGTTCAACGGCTTCTTTAATGTTTTCATTGAGGATAATCAGGCAATCATCGATTTCTTCGGGAGGTTTTAGTTGTATGCCTTTCGAGCAGTGAGTGCTAATATATTTTTTATATTTCAACCAATTTACTTTTTAGATAAGAAAAAATCCGTAGTTGCGATTTGATGAGGACTGCAAATAGTGATTATAGTAGGTGAGTGGTCAGAAGGCAAGTTCAAGCATGCTTGAGCTTCAAAAAGTTCCGGGAATATACCTTTTGCAACTCCAAAATCTATTACGTCTAGAATTTTTTTTGACGGTTTGCCAATAGGATTGTTGTCCAGTAGAAATAACACAAAGTCTTATTTCAGACACGAAATCATACAAGATATGACCTCTGGGACTAATTAGGCGTGAGCCCCAGGTGTGTTTAGCGTTATAGTCTCCAGCAGCTATAAAGCGGGGACCCAAAGATTTGTAAAAACAGTTGTACTGATCCTTCGTTTTAAAGAATTTAGGTGAAGAATAAACCGACAACTAGGTTAGGGAAAAAATCATTAATGCAGACGTATGTTGCTTGGATATAGCATTCGGAGATGCCACCTAACCATTGGTGTTTAATTCTTGATTTGATTAGCATAGTCGAGCTTCCACATGATCTATCCCAATTTAAATTAATTAAAGAAATTAAGAGCAAATTGTTTACATTTCTATTTGATAGAAATAGGCTTTTTAAGGCTGTCCTTTGGTCTGAATGCTTCCATACGAACGAATTGTAAGCTGCTAATCTACTACAATCTACCTCTACTATCATTGCATTTAAACTGTTGAACTCCATGTGTTCGTTGTCTATTGGTTTTTATAGTCCGACTAGCTAAGCCCCGGTGTGCTTCGCTACCCCAATCATAGTAAAATTATTAAAATATGTAAACAAAAGAATTTATATATTTTTTAATTTATTGGTTGCCCCACATAAGTTGCAATAAATAATAAGTCAGCCCTACTATTTACATAGCACATAAAAATTGGAAATTTACCAGGCTTACAGTTTTGGAGATATTCAAAAAGCAAAAATTATTTATAAATTTCTATATATAATCTTAGCCCCTTATTAACATATTAACATTTTTTGGTAACCTGACGAATGCAATTTAAACTATGTTTCTACCTTCATTGGTTTTAAAGTTACGAAAAGTACTAAAACATAATTTTAACCTTTTTTCCCCCTAAGAGTTCAATTATTCCAAAAAGACCCAAAAACGTACTCATATTTTTTAGGCCTGTCGCATCCAATTTGAATTATGTTTCTATCTTTGTTGGTTGAAAAGTAACAAACAACGCATAAAAAAATCAAAATATATTTTTAACCCTGTTTTCCCCTTTTGGATCCAAAATTAAAAAAGTACGAAAAACGTAATAATATTTTTTTAAGACCTATCGAACGCAATTTGAATAATGTTTATATCTTTATTCGTTTAAAAGTAACAAAAAATACCAGAAAGTACCAAAAGATAATTTTAGCCCCTTTTTCCCCCATTTCGGACCAAAATGAAAAAAAAAACTCCAGATACCTGTCTGTTAGTTTCTTAAGGAAAACGCAAAACTTTTTAAAATTTGTTTCTATCTTATATACATCAAAAGATAGTAGGCTACAGGTTTTTCCTTTTTTGTCCCCTTTTTATCCCTTTACGGGCCCAATTTCTAAAACTTCGTATGTATTTAAACAAACATGTATTTAGCTCTACGCGTTGGATCAGTATGGCTTTGGGTAATTTGATTAGGCAATTCATAACCAGACCTTCCCATACAAATGGGCGTAGTGTGGGCGCGCCAGCAAAGATTCCAAAAAAAAAACTTGCCAATTGTTTCTTCCAGACTTTAAGTGACTCGCTGTAAAAATTTCAAAAAAAACGATCCACTGGTGTGGACAGCTATAAATTACAAACATACATACATATGTACATACATACATACATACATACATACATACATACATACATACATACATACATACATACATACATACATACATACATACATACATACATACATACATACATACATACATACATACATACATACATACATACATACATACATACATACATACATACATACATACAATCTTTCTTTATATAATATAGATACAGGGATCACATTTCAAATATTTTTCAAAAGAAGTTCAAACTTCTCTTATATTGATATACCCAAATTTTATTATGCTTTTGTGCAAATTTTTGTACCTCACCAAAGAAAAAGGTGTGAGACCCACCTCCAATTACACCGATCGACACAGAATCACTTCCTGAGTCGATTAAAACCTGTCAGTCCATCCGTCCGGCTAGGAGTTAGGCTGTGTTCCAAAACGCAGTTTGCTGTGCATCACAAAATTTCAAGTTTTTCCTGAAAGCAAAGATGATGTTTTTGATAATATCTTCTACTTCCACATGAGTGCTAACAGCTATATTAATGTCCTGGAAGCAAAAAACGTTGTCCAAATTGTAAAGAGTGAATACGGGAAGAAGTTGAAAATTTTTAATGCAAGGCAAACTGCGTTTTGGAATTCAGTCTTAATGTATTCTTGTAAACAAAGTAGAGACCGCATTTTTGCAGATATTTCGATGAAATTTGAAACAGATAAGTTTTTTGGCGTAAGTCAAAAGCACGTTGTTTGTGGTGATGATCAGGTTATTTTTCGACAGAGCTCCCATACAAATGTCCTCCCGGATTAAGCGTTTTGGGCTATAACTGGCTAGAATATGGCCTTATCTTCACATAATTTTGCACGTTTGTCTATCTTTATTCCACCCATTTTTGTACCGAAAATGAATATTATCGGTCTATTTTTGAGCTTCATAAAAATCGCAACAATAGAAGAACCAGTTTGAAAACTTACATTTTTGTGGGCGCTGCAATCCTCCAATTTTGTCCTTTAGAACTTCGGAATTAGAGGCCTTCTATATGTGTGCCAATTTTAAAAAATCAGTGCAATAAAAGTACCAGAATAAAAAGTTTAACTTTTATGGGCGTGGCACCGCCAACTTTTTTACCTTCAAAATTGTAACTTTAAAAGCCGTTTACGTGCGAACTAATTTCCAAAAATCGGTCTCGAAGAGGAATTAAAATTATGTTTCTATCATAATTGATTTTAAGGCTACAAAAAGTACTAAAACATAATTTTAACCCTTTCTTCCCCTTAGGGTCTATAAAATTAAAAAAGTATCTAAAAACGTACTCATATTTTTTAGACCTGTTACACTTAATTTGAATAATGTTCCTATCATTATGGGTTTAAAAGTTACAAAAAACTAATAAAAAAATCAAACTATATTTTTAGCCCTTTTTTCCCCCTTTGGGCCCAAAATTAAAAAAAAGTACGAAAAACGTAATCATATTTTTAAAAGACCTATCGAACGCAATTTAAAAAATTTTTCTATCTTTATTGGTTTAAAAGTAACAAAAAGTACCAAAAAGTACCAAAATATAATTTAAACCCCTTTTTTCGGCCTTTCGGACCAAAATTTAAAAAAAAAACTCCAAATACCTGTCTGTTTATTTCTTAAGGAAAACGCTAAACTTTTTAAATTTTGTTTCTATCTTATAGACATCAAGAGATAGTAGGTTACCGATTTTTCCCTTTTTGTCCCCTTTTTATCCCTTTACGGGCCCAATGTTTAAAAATTCATGTGCATTTAAACAAACATGTAAAGCTTAACACGTGTTGTAAATTTCAGGTATTTAGTTCCACGCGTTTGAGCAGTATGGCTCTAGGTAATTTTGTTACTTGACCTTCCCACACAAATGGGCGTAGTGTGGGCGTGGCAGCAATAATTTCCAAAAAAAAGTAGCCTATTGTTCCTTTTAGACTTGAAGTAACACTCTGTAAAAATTTCACAAAAATCGATCCACTGGTGTGGCCAGCTATAAAATACAAACATACATACATACATACATACACACACACCCCTTCTTTATATAATAGATATGTGTGCCATCAACACATCCTACAACCTAAAATTTTTAATGTATAAATTATATAAGTTTAAAACACACATTTGACTTTTTTTACAAATACCTCCAGGAACCTTATATTTTTAATTAAACCATTCCTTGCACTCGGCCAATTCCTTTGGTACAAATTTTATATGCTTTGCGTAAAATTTGTTTTCTATTACTTGTACAGCTCTTGATGTAATTTTAAATACTGTGTTCTGGCACATTCCTAACAGGTAATCTTAATTTACTCTACAACTGTTAAAATCTATTGTGAATACAAGCAAAAAATTACGATCCATTTGAAACCGCATGTCACGATTCCACTTAGTTTACGATTGTTGATTCGACCAACGTTCTTGGATATAGAATAGTTTTATTTTCACAAATCTCTAAAGTTGAAAGTAGTGTGTTCTGTCGCCATTTCGAATACTTTTGTTAGAAAGAAGCTTTTGCTTGAATTTCTAGCCTTACGATAGAATTAATTATGAAATGCGTTCATCTTACATTATCCACTGTACAGTACCTCTCCTTTTTAAACGAATTTGCCTATATTGGTTGCTTCTGCGATTGGTTTTTTTCGGGATCTCTTTTAGTGCTTTTGCTAGTGTTTTGGTGGGAATACTTGTGTCAAAATTAGGGCAACGTTTTTAATAATCAGTGAGATTTCCACTGCAACTATACATGATGGTTACTTACCTTTATTACCCTACACACACACACACACACACATACATTATCGTACCCCAAAA
Source organism: Melanophora roralis (assembly GCA_963583895.1). NCBI lineage: Eukaryota > Metazoa > Arthropoda > Insecta > Diptera > Rhinophoridae > Melanophora > Melanophora roralis. The sequence goes on from OY757191.1 coordinate 39,426,442, forward strand.
TGCTAAAACCTTTCAAAAATACAGTCACTCTATTCTATATAACCAAACTGAAAACTTCTTAACTAATAAATTTACCTACATTCATACATCAAATCGAAGCTATCAATCAAATCTCAAGCTCCTAAGGCAACAGGCCTGACGTCAACGGAACGAGAAATTTGGTAAGTCAGAACGTATACTTATTTAGAAACATTAAAATATAGCGAATACTCTTGCGCAAAAAGATAAATTAGGAATTTTTAATTTTTTTTATACACCTTTTATCACAATCAAATTCTACCAAACCTACATTTACTACTAAGTATTTAAGCATTAATTAAATTTATTATTTTGTTTTAACGTTAATATGTTTTCTTTTATACATTTTGCAATGATGTATATAAAATAAACGTTTTTAAACCTTAGTTATGGAAACTTAAATTGAAACCGATTTCTTTACGAAACATTTAGACACCAAAAGTTAGATTCGTTGTAGGCTGATTGGAACCGAAAGAGATCAGCAAAGGTATGGGTGGGTACAGATGAAAGAGATAATCATCATATTATTTCTCTTTTAAAAGGTTCGTTCCCAAATTTCCCAACACTATTTAATTATCTATTTTGTTATTATTAATAATTTTTTTTCCTTCCTTGGTTTATGGGGTAGAAGTAAACCTATCTAAGGTAATAAAGCTACCTAATTTTGAATTTTATTGTGGCTAATAAAACCATGTATGGCAAGGCTAACGACTCTCCCCAATTTCCGACGACCTTAAGGTACCTTTACATGGTAATACATATATTATGACTTGTCAAAATATGTTGTAGAATAATACAAAATCTCATCATGTAAAGGCACAATGTATTGAGTGGGAGCAAATACGGATGCAAAATTTGACAAGTGTTCGGTAAATGTTTATTTTCTAAACCATTTTAGAAACTTGTGTATTCTCATCACATCAGAGGTGTGAAAGATTGGCAGCACTTACAGCATCTAATGAAGGTGGCTACACTTAATTAAACAATACACAAACAATCAAAATCAAAGCAGATTTTTTTCATGTTGTTTTTGTTTATATTGTAGAACCTTAACCATATGGCGTTTCCCCAAAAGGAAACTGGCAAGAAACAACCGATTTTGATTTTACCAACCTCATCCGTGTAAACATGAAAAATAGTTAGAACAGATTTTTATTCTCTTTTTTTAAATACGGAGAGAATTTCATAATATTTTGATTCTACAAAATCTAATTACTTTGTATTACCGTGTAAAGGTACCTTTAGCTGGTATTATAGGTAGCATATGCCTGTCCAATATGGTACACTCAGTCGTTCGTTACAAATCCTTTTTCTCATGTGAAGCTTCTCTTCTGCAAACAGTTTTGAAACTGTAACCACATTAAACCAACACGTCTAAGAAGTTTATTGAAATGCAAAGAAAATTTTCGTGTTAGAAAAAGATTTGATGTGGGAACTTGCCTGGGATGAACTTTAAAATTGTGACTGTTTTTGGTTCAAATGTCCGACCTATCAATTTATACTTGTGTTAAGAATTCTTAAAGGCAAGCCGTACTTAAACTTTCAAGTAACAGTTTCAATAAATTTAAAAAACAAATTTTTGTTTAAGGACGAGCTTTTTCTTTCTGTGTAGTGCGGAATAAGCAAATCAGGGCGGACGTTCTTTTTGGCTTTTTTTTTTTAAATAATTGATGTTAAGTTCAAAAATATAAATAATAAAACTTGCAACTGTCAATGTTAATTTCTTGGCGGCTTTTTCATCTCATTTTTAAAATTATTATATTTTTTTTTTAATCAATATTTTTTTTTTTAGAAATTTCAACTATGGATGCTTTTTTAAAATATCAAATATTTAGTTAACATGCACAACTCCATTTATATTACATATGAATATTTATTAACGCATACGGAATTGTGATGAATTGGTATCAGTATCATTTAAAAAAATCAAGAAAAAATAACACTTTGATTAATTAATCTTTTTTACAATGGTTGCCATAAATTTTATTAATCAGGGATGTAATGCACGGTATAAACACATAAATATTTACATTTATACAAACAAAAATCCACCTACTCGACCTGAGTTTCAAAACAAAAGACCATGCCAGATAAAACGTTTGCTTCGCGTTGCGTTAGAATTTAGTTTTGACACTTAAGCCATACTTATATAAAACATGTCACATTAACTACTTTTAATGTAGCGCGAAGCGTAAAGTTAGACAACTCTCATCTTTTTGCCCTCTTTGACAATTAACTTGTATAGTTTTCTTATATATTTTTTGATACACAAATAATGCATACATACGTGTTTTCAAAGTTTTCATTGTGATATACACCTTGTTTTTGCTTTTTTCTCTCAAAGTTAGAACTGTCACGCAAAGCAGCGAAGTTTTATCTGACACCGGCTTAAGTAAACCAAGTATTTTTGGACGAGAAACCCTCTATCGGAACACAACAAAAACTCCCTCACTCTCCCATGATGCAGCAAGTGTGTTCCAGTGCAAACTTTGCTTTAATTTTACTAAGAAATAAAGCGAACTCTCAATTGGTTCTCATTGATGAAGTGAAATTCCCTGCGGTAATGATCGATAGTCCTTATATCATTTTCCTCTTTTATCGGGATGTATCCATTGTTATTTGTGGTTTAATTTTTGTGCATTCAGAAGATGCATAATTGAAGTTGATAATATTATTAATATTATTTTAATTTGAAAATAAATAGTAATACTATTTATATAATTTCTAATGTACTTGTGGTTTTTTTTTCGATATTTTGATGTTTCTTTTTCGTTTTAATGTGGGACTTATAGTATTTGTGTCCCGTGTTTGTAATAACAAGATCATTATCAAGTTCGGAAACTATCATTTTACAGAACTTAGAGTAGTTTTACCTCGGATTTCATTTAGTTAATTAATACTATTCTCTTAAACTTTCATAAAAGATTCTTTAATTAATTTGCAGTCATCTTGATTAATAAATCCGTTCTTGAAATCTACTGGCTTTATTTTTAATGTGGAATTAATAGTATTATTATAAAACATAATAATTTTATAAATTTTTTCTTAAACTGATTCTGCATCTCGGTTGGGATCGTGTTTTAGAATTGTTAGGTGTTCATTGATTGTTTCGTGCAAGCGCTCCACATCTGAGTTTGAAGTAAGTTTGTTGTTTGAAATGTAGTGAACTTCAATGTTTTGCTCCCTTATGAATTCCAAAAGGTGAAGTGCTTTGAAGCCTAGTTTGTTGTCGATGATTAATTTTTTTATATTCCCAACTGTTTCCAAATATTGCGTTAAAGCGATTTTGAATTAGATCCACGATCTGTTTTTCATTTTGGTGCCTGGACATATTTGAAGAACTTGTCGATAAAAGTAAGAAATAGGGTTTTCTCTTAGCTATATATTACGTCCGCATGAATTATTTCTCCTGGTTTCTTCGGTGTATCTCTAATTTGGAATTTTTGTTTTCTGTCGTATTTTTCTTCGTTGCATATTTCACAATTATTTATGAATTGTGTTACTCGTAATTTTAATTGTGGGTGGTATTTTTTTGTTTTTAATTCTGCAATAAATACCCCTGTAATTATTTTTTCTACGCTTCTTTTCTATTTTCTATGTTAAAACATGTTCATCTAAGATGTATTCTAATTCTTTTTTACATATTAATACAACACTTACGTTAATTTAATCTGGCTTAATGTTGTAGACCTTCTAAAGTTACTTCTCTCAAAATACGTTTAGTTTTAATTTGTATATAGAATAGAGTTTTTATGTTGTTGTTGTTGATTTCCATGCGCTCTATGTTGCGAATCTTTCGATGTTAGTTCTTCCTTCAAAATAGGTTTACTTTTAATAAAGTTATTTTGCTATTTTCTCTATCCAAGATAAGGTTGGATTTTTTTAATTCAACACTATTATATATGTATATTTTGTTTGTTTTTTAGTGCACAAAATTGATTGTTATTTGGTTTGAAGTTGTTTGATTTATGTAAGTTAAATAAAACAAGTAAGAGCGCTATATTCGGCTGTGCCGAATCTTATATACCCTTCACATTGGTCTTTAAGTATACCCAGCCGAGTAATTTTGTACTGCAAACAATATAATAAAAAACCTTGTGCGAGTTTTAAAGTTCATAGAAAAAATAACAAAATTTTAACGTTCGTATGAATAATAGAAATAGATGAAGAAGATTTGAGGTCGAGAGTTTTAAAAGTTTTCGACATTATTCATATTTAAAGGTTAATAAAACTTGTTAAATGTTCTAGTCCCCCTGCTCTTCTCCAACTTTTTCTCCAAAATGTATAAATTATTTGATTATTACTTTTTGTAGAATATTCGAAGTCGATAGCTGCAATAGTTTTCCAGAAGTAGCGTATCAAAAACTTTATAAAAATTGTTAATTTGTATGGGAGCTATCCCTTCTTCACCCCCCATCCGAAAATTTTTTTCTCCAGAGCGTAGCCCTTGATGTCCAATCACTTTTTGTAGAACATTTGATTTCGATATCTGTTATAGTTTCCGAGATATTGCGAATCGAATATTTTATAAAAATCGTTAATTTGTATGGGAGCTACCCCTTTTTTTGCCCCCACTCAAAAATATTTTTCTTTAAAGCGTAGGCCTTCTTGTCCAATTACTTTTTGTAGAACATTTCATTTCGATATCTGTTATAGTTTCCGAGATATAGCGTATCGAATATTTTATAATAATTGTCGATTTGTATGGGAGCTACCCCTTTTTTTGCCCCCACTCAAAAAATTTTTTCTTTAAAGTGTAGATGTTTGCGTACAATCACTTTTTGTAAAACATTTTAAGTCAATATCTGTTACAGTTTCCGAGATATAGCGTATCGAATATTTTATAACAATTGTCGATTTGTATGGGAGCTACCCCTTTTTTTGTCCTCACTCAAAAAATTTTTTCTTTAAAGTGTAGATGTTTGCGTACAATCTTTTTTTGTAGAACATTTTAAGTCGATATCTGTTATAGTTTCCGAGATATAGCGTATCGAATATTTTATAACAATTGTCGATTTGTATGGGAGCTACCCCTTTTTTTGCCCCCACTCAAAAAATTTTTTCTTTAAAGTGTAGATGTTTGCGTATTATTACTTTTTGTGGAACATTTTAAGTCGATATCTGTTATAGTTTCCGAGATATAGCGTATCGAATATTTTATAACAATTGTCGATTTGTATGGGAGCTACCCCTTTTTTTGCCCCCACTCAAAAAATTTTTTCTTTAAAGTGTAGATCTTTGCGTACAATTACTTTTTGTAGAACATTTTAAGTCGATATCTGTTGTAGTTTCCGAGATATAGCGTATCGAATATTTTATAACAATTGTCGATTTGTATGGGAGCTACCCCTTTTTTTGCCCCCACTCAAAAAATTTTTTCTTTAAAGTGTAGATTTTTGCGTATTATTACTTTTTGTGGAACATTTTAAGTCGATATCTGTTATAATTTCCGAGATATAGCGTATCGAATATTTTATAACAATTGTCGATTTGTATGGGAGCTACCCCTTTTTTTGCACCCACTCAAAAAATTTTTTCTTTAAAGTGTAGATGTTTGCGTATTATTACTTTTTGTGGAACATTTTAAGTCGATATCTGTTATAATTTCCGAGATATAGCGTATCGAATATTTTATAACAATTGTCGATTTGTATGGGAGCTACCCCTTTTTTTGCCCCCACTCAAAAAATTTTTTCTTTAAAGTGTAGATCTTTGCGTACAATTACTTTTTGTAGAACATTTTAAGTCGATATCTGTTATAGTTTCCGAGATATAGCGTATCGAATATTTTATAACAATTGTCGATTTGTATGGGAGCTACCCCTTTTTTTGCCCCCACTCAAAAAATTTTTTCTTTAAAGTGTAGATGTTTGCGTATTATTACTTTTTGTGGAACATTTTAAGTCGATATCTGTTATAGTTTCCGAGATATAGCGTATCGAATATTTTATAACAATTGTCGATTTGTATGGGAGCTACCCCTTTTTTTGCCCCCACTCAAAAAATTTTTTCTTTAAAGTGTAGATCTTTGCGTACAATTACTTTTTGTAGAACATTTTAAGTCGATATCTGTTATAGTTTCCGAGATATAGCGTATCGAATATTTTATAACAATTGTCGATTTGTATGGGAGCTACCCCTTTTTTTGCCCCCACTCAAAAAATTTTTTCTTTAAAGTGTAGATGTTTGCGTACAATCACTTTTTGTAGAACATTTTAAGTCGATATCTGTTACAGTTTCCAAGATATAGCGTATCGAATATTTTATAACAATTGTCGATTTGTATGGGAGCTACCCCTTTTTTTGCCCCCACTCAAAAAATTTTTTCTTTAAAGTGTAGATCTTGGCGTACAATTACTTTTTGTAGAACATTTTAAGTCGATAGCTGTTATTGTTTACGAGATATAACGCATAAAATATTTTACCACATTTGTGCAATTGTAGGAAAAATACCCCTTCCCCTGGTCCTATCTGATCCTATCCATTACTTAGGTCCCTTTTTTAGGAGTATCCGTGCCAAGTTTTGTGGCAAGAGTGGCTATACTTACTGAGATATATAGGGATATATGCACGGATGTTGTCCTAAAAAAAATGGGTTACTCTGGGTTTTCGCTGATATCTCGGTCAATAGTGAACCGATTTTGCTGATTTTAAATAGCAATTGTCTCCAGGATATTTCTAATAGTTTGACACCATTAACTGGTCTGTATCTTTTTATTTGACTCCGGAAACTTGATTTCAACAGACGCACAGAAGGACATCGCTAAATCGGATTCCCTATCTATAAGGATCCAGAATATATATACTTTATGGGGTCGCAAATGAATAATAAAGAAATTACAAACGGAATGACAAAGTGATATATACCCTTATCACTATGTGAAGGGTATAAAAAAGAATAAAACAAAAGGAACATTTGGTTCGACCTTTTCTTTTGGAAGGTAATGGAATGCTGCGATTGAAAAGGAATGATCCTGACCTATACAAAAACTTTGTCCGAATGTCACCAGACGATTTTGATTATTTGACTAATCTTGTCACCCCATCAATAGAAAAGGCCAATACTAGTATGCGGGAATCTATATGCCCCGGAAAACGCCTGACATTACTTCGAGATTTTTAGCTACTGGGGACAATATCGCAAGTCTGACGTTCTAGTTCAAAAGATCAAGATCATCGATATGCAAAAATATGCCCGAAGTCTGCCCTGTATTATATAAGGTATACAAAGATGAATTTTTAAAGGTGAAACCTAATTTATTAAATAAAAAAATACATCAAATATAATATCTATTGATACAGATGCCAGCAACAGAAGAGGAGTGGGAGAGTATTTCCCAATGTATAAATAAAACATTAGATGGAAAACACATCGATATTATAGCACCAGCACACAGTGAAAGCGAATATTTCAATTATAAAAAAACAGCATTGTTTTGATGGCGCTTGTGGACGCAAACTACAATTTTGTATAAATCGACGTTGGTGCAAAGGGTAGAGTCCGATGGCAAAGTATTAAGTAGATGTTCGCTATCGAATTGATTGTATATTAACACATTGAATTTGCCGCAACGGAAACCACTGTCCTGTAGACAAAAACGTACTCCATATGCGATAGCTGCAGATAATGCGTTTCCCTTAAATTCCAATATTATGAACCCATTTAGTTTTCGGAATCAAAACACGAAAGAAAATATTCACAATTACAGGTTGTCCAGATTTAGGCGTGTTTCGGAAAATGTGTTTGGATTGTAATCATTATTATTTTTTTTGAAAAAATGTTACTGTTGACACGAGTTTAAAGCAAATGCAATTTTTAAAAAAATTTTAATCGTGTAAATATAGCTTAAAAATGTTTGATTGTATAGAAAAAAATATGAATAAAGAAAATAAAATTAGTAAGAATTTCGTTTTCCGGTTGATTGTTATGCAATGTGAAGAAATTGGAGTAATTAAGTAAAATTGTGTAGTATGTAATTTTAATTATTAAGAATTTGGTAAATAAATTATTTGGGTTGTTTCAAAGTATGTATGTATATGCATTTGCATATATGTAAGTATATACATATATACAAATGTGTATAGGGTGTTATATCCCTGCAAAAAATCTTGGACCACATGGTCCGTTTTAGCTGAAATGGACTAGTTACAACATGGTCCTTGTGTAATGCAGTCATGGACCATGTCATTGTCAAACAAGAACTTGTAGTTACTTAAGTGATATGCGTTCGTGTTTTAACCATTGCGTACAAAAAACACGATCTTTAAAACACGAACGCATATCACTTAAGTAACTACAAGTTCTTGTTTGACAATGACATGGTCCATGACTGCATTACACAAGGACCATGTTGTAACTAGTCCATTTCCAAGTTGTTTGTAGGAAGGATAGAGTAGTTTTGAAACTACTCCGACGTAATGCAAATCTGGGTTAAGTGGTCCGGCCCTAGGACATCATAATGTTAAAAAGACCATGTTTTTTACATGCATTTGGGTTAGTTTTGGAGTAATCCTACTCCTTTATGGACTAGTCCATACACGCATGTATGGACTAGTCCTGTTTTCTGCAGGGATTGTGGTTGTAAAATGTGTTATATTATTGTTTTATTATGTGTTATCGTCACTTTTAAGATCACAAATGTTAATTTTATTTAAAAATTAAAAAAAAATTATCCATAAAACTGAAAAATTTAGCCATTTTTGTACTTATGTATGTGTCTATGATTCATCAAATCTATATAGTTTTTATTACATCAATTGTTTGCTGTTGACCGATGCTATAGATCTTTATATTTTATAATTTGATCTGGAGTTCAATGTGATGACTTGTTAAAAAGTCGCCCAAAAATCAATAATAAAAGATGTTGTTAGCAGTTTAGATAGAAGTCAGTGGGATTAAGGTAATAAAAAATACTTTGTTTTAATTTGACAAATAAACTTAAGTATTTAATCATTATTAATTTTGCAGACAAAACTGACATTCCAATTGATAAAAAGAAAAGAAAACTGTCAATGAAAAATTAAATCTTCAGGTCGCCGTCAAACGCTAAAGTGTATCAGCGGTAATTAATTATTAATTTAAAAGTAATTTTTATACACAATTCATAATTATTATCAATGACAGACGTATGCCAAATGTTTATTTGAAAAACACATTGCCGGTGATATAGCAAGTCCATTGATCTGTAGACTAAAATTGCTAAAAGGTACTAGTTACTCACTGGTTCCAATGTCTAATAGTACCAATGTCAGTTGTGTGCTTTTCAATGACACGCAAATGTTAAATGTCTATAGCAAAAAGCATTGCATGGGGTAAGGCTTGTCAGTAGTACTGGTGACAGTGTCAATAGTGAATTTCTAGTGATTCACTATTGACTTTTCCTGCAAGGTATATACAAAACTTACACACATATGTACATATATTTGTACAAAAACACATATACATGTACGTATGTGTGTATGTATATAAATATGTAATGTAAAATCTTTGGAGTAAAAAATATATTTACAAAATATTATTGCAGTTCAAATATTAAAAGCAAAACTTTACTAATTTTAATATCTGTTTTAATCATATTATATAAATAGGTTTCTAAAAATGCCCAAAAAAGTGAAGATGCTAATTGATAATCGGTATTTAAAATGTAGAACGTTTTAAAACATACATACATATATATTTAAGGATCTATAAAAATCATTAAATTCCATTACTGTTAATCTAAATAAACGAAAAACTTAGAAACTTTTAGATTTTTTAGTTGACTAAGGCCTTAAATAAATGGTTATATGGTATCGCTTTTTCTTGTTAAAAATTCAATGTGCTTTTGGAATGATTGAAGTGTTTTACTTATGTAAATGAAAGATTCTTGCGAGTTCTTTATTGAACATTTTCCATATTTCTTTTTACAATTTACACATCTTCTTCACTGGCTAATATTTTTGTTGGTGTAGAGAAAATAATGAAGGCAGCAAACATCTTTGCTTTTTAATTTTGGCTTAAGTTCCTATAGCCAACCACTAAAAACACCCGGAGACATCGAAGATTGTCTGAACAGCCTTAAATGAAAACATTATAAAAGCCGTTGAACATGCTTCGTCTACTTATCGTCAGGCCAAGTACAACAAAATTTTTTCTGCAGATGTTGAAAAGCTTTTATTTGAAAAAAGGAGAACCCGGAGAGAATGGCAAAAGCATAGATCGCCTCAACTTAAAAATAAACTGAAAGAATGCACAAACCAATTAAAAAACTTGTTGGAGGTGCACAGAATGGCATCACTGAATAAATATTTAGAAAGCCTAGACGCGACTTCCCAGACAAATTATTCTCTATGGCGAGCTGCCAGACGTCTAAAAAGACCCGTTATCGCAAAACCTCCACTGCGAAATCTGAGAGGATCCTGGGCTATAAATGACAAAGAAAAATGCGAGCTGTTCGCAAGTCACTTAAGAAACGTGTTCACTCCCAACACGTGTACTGACGTGAGGGAATTACCGCCTGTTGTTGCTAGACGCCCTATGGAAATACGTTTCCGATTTTCAGATGTTGTAAAGGCTATCGTTAACCTAAATGATGAAAAGGCTCCTGGTGTTGATAAAATAAGCAACAAAATGCTTTTAGAGCTACCGTTTATCGCTAAAAGAATTATTCTTTTTATTTTTAATGCCATAATTCGGCTTGAACATTTCCCGGCAATATGGAAAGTTGCCTTAGTTAAGATGATTTCCAAGCCTGGTAAGGATCCTTCGAAGGTGGAGTCGTATAGGCCTATAAGTTTGTTACAACATTGTCAAAATTGTTCGCAAAGCTCTTTAAAAACAAGCTGACTCCGATCATGAATGGAAACAATTGCACTCCAGATCACCAATTTGGATTTAGAAATCAACATAGTACCATCGAACAAACCCACAGATTGGTACAGGTTATAAGAAAAGCCTTTGAGGAAAAGAAATACTGCTCCGCGCTCTTCATAGATGTCTCTCAAGCGCTCGATAAAGTATGGCATGAAGGCCTGTTAAACAAATTAAAGCTCAACCTTCCATCTAATATTTTCAACCTTTTAGAAAAATACATAACCGGCCGACAATTTATGATTAAAGAGGGAAACCAAATAAGTTCTTCTCAACCAAAAGGGGCTGGTGTACCTCAAGGGAGTATACTAGGTCCAATTATGTACTTGCTTTTTGGGGTATCGCAAACAAAAATAAGTACTTTTTACAGTCGAATTGTATGTAGTGCTTACCGAGAGTTCTACTTATTTTGTAAGTAAATTTTTGCTGGGCTGCTCCGCGCTCTTTATAGACGTCTCTCAAGCCTTTGAAAAAATTTGGCATAAAGACCTGTTAAATAAGTTAAAGCTGAACTTACCAGTGAATATCTTAAACCTTTTGACAATTTATGATAAAAGAAGGAAACTGCTTAAGCTGTCCTAAACCAATAGGGGCGGGGGTACCTCAAGGGAGTATATTAGGTCCAATTGTCTATTTGCTTTGCACAGCTGATGATACCGCCTTTCTCAGTAATCATAAAGACCCTAAAGAGGCCTCAAAACAACTTCAACATCACGTTTTCCAAGTAGAAAAATGGGCAAAGTTACGGGGTATTAAAATAAATGAACAAAAATGCACCCACGTTACTTTTACGTAACGCAATGAAACGTGCCCCCAAATTCTAAATAACAACCATACGGTGCCTCAACGAATTAAGACGAAATATCTTGTCATTCACCTGGATCGCCGCCTCACATGGAAGTCACATATAGATGCAAAGTTTACACAGATGAATCTTAAAACGGCCCAAATCAACTGGCTAATCGGTAGAAACGGTAGACGTAGCACAAAGTCTTGATTGTAAACTTTTACTTTACAACACAATTTTGAAACCAATTTGGTGCTACAGGATACAATTATTGGGCACTGCTTCCGCCTCCAACATTGAAAAAATTTAACGCCGTCAAAACAAAATCCTAAGAATGATAACTGGTGCTCCTTGGTACATTAAAAACAGCAACATCCACGAAGATCTGCAAGTTCCACTAGTTAAATGCGAACTTCTTAATTATGTGGACAAGTATTTAAACAAGCTGGAAACACAGCCAAATCCACTCGCTAAAAACATTTTGCAACATAGTGGACACACTCGTCTGAAAAGAAGGGATACTATTGCACTTAGATGAAACTACTGAATTAATTAATTTTATTATGAGAACTGAAATTTTAGTCTGGCACTGGCTGGACTAATATAAATCAAATAATTTTAAGATTTAAATACTTATTGTTAGTTCGCCAAAGGCGAAGATTCAATAATAAAATATATGAAAAGAAAAAAAAAGTTTGTGGCACAATATCATCACTTTATTGAAATTGGTTGAATAAATTAAAGGCAACTAATACGTTAATCTTACGAAAGTACAATTTCATTTTTCTAATAAAAACGTTCATCTACACAATGTTACAATGCCACTAAAAAAATAAAAATGTTTCATCAAGCCCAGCTTCATTAAGTCAATGACCAGTTTCATTCCTTTTATGACATCGCTTCACGAATTGCGTTCATAAATGCAACGAAACATTCTATAGTTATACAATAAAGGGCTTCGTTAGCTGACTTTCAATGACGAATTTCATTAATGAAATTCATTGTCTGCTTGAAGGTTTTTCTTTCAGTGCATTATATGAAGATTCGATTAAACGTGTAGATGTTGTGTTAATTTAAAGAGCTTAAGGTGACATCTCCTTCAATTTTTTTATGTTGTTCTACTTCTACTTAACTTTCACAATGTATAGTTGCTCTTATATTGTTAATGTTTTTCTAGCTGCTACTACTTCATTTAGCAGCTGTCAAATACGTGTATTAATTGAATAAACCATTTGGCATTCGTTTGAACAAAATCTTATCAAACAAAACGATTTGAAATAAAAAAACACATTTTTTTTATCAAATAACTTTGTGAGTGTTTGAAAAATAAGCTAAAAACCATGTATCGATTAATAAAATTAAAATAAAACAATAAAAAAGCACAAGCGAATTTTTCTTTTAGTATCTAAATATTTTATTTTTAATATACATAAAATGGACAGCAGCAACTGCGACTGTTGAAAGCGTTGTTTTCAAATTAAATTTTTTTTATTCTGTATTTTTATATATGAAAATCAAAATATTTTCAACAATAAATGATTTATCATTCACTTTTTAATAGATGATACACGCATATACATACACACATATGTACATACATACACATGTATGTGCATATTTATCTATGTAAGTATTTTTTTAATTTAATTTTTATAATTAATTTTTTGTATTTAGCTTAAGGCACCAATGGTAATTTATTTATAGAGTTTATTATTTCCCCACGCAATTTTGACACATTTACCTTGCGGGGCTTAGATTTTCATTCGCGTTCAAAAACCCAAGAGCTATATTAGAATCTTTAAACTTTTTTAAGGTAAATAAAACGTTGCTATATGTTTTTACGCTGTCATGTATGAAAACTTTTAAACATACCCAGAAAAAAACAAGTAAGAAAGTATTAGTCGGTCGGGTGCCCCCGGTAGATCAGTGGTAAGTGCACGAGTCTACCAGTCTGGAGGTCATAGGTTCGATTCCCACTAGGGACCCTGGTAATTCTGTTTCATCCTACTTTTCTTTCTTATCCCGCTGTCAGTTTTTTTTTCTTCTATTTTCACTCTTTCTGTCTGCCTCTCCAGATAATATAAAGGCGGTGTCAGATAAAACTAGTCTTTTAAATGAGTATAATAACGCAGATATCTAGGGGCCGAATTAAGCAGACCCAAGAGAGGTTTGTCCTTTCTTTTTAATGGGGAAGTTCCAAAATGACTTGCAAGCAGCTCACGTTTTTCTTCATTAATTCTCGCCGCGGATCCTCTCAGACTACGTAGTGGTGGTTTTGCGATAATGGATCTTTTAAGATATTTCGCTGATCGCCATAGTTTTTTTTTTCTTCATATTTTTATTATTGAATCTTCGCTAATGCGAACTAACAATAAGTATTCAAATCTTAAAACTATGTAATTGATATTATCCCAGTCAGTACCAGACAAAAATTTAAGTTCTCATAATAAGTTAAATTAATTTAAATAACTTTATCTTAGTGCAATAGTATCCCTTCTTTTTAGACGAGAGTGCCCCTTATGTTCCAAGATGTTTCGAGCGAGCGGATTTGGATGAGCTTCCAGCTTATTTATATGCTTGTCCACATAGTTCAGGATTTCGCATTTAACAAGTGGAACTTGTAGATCCTTGTGTATGTTGCTGGTTTCAATATACCAAGGAGCACCAGTTATCATTCTTAGGATTTTGTTTTGACGGCGTTGAATTTTTTCTATGTTGGATGCGGAAGCAGTGGTTTCAAAATCGATTTGTATAGTAGAAGTTTGCAATCAAGATGAAGCACAGAGTTTCTGCCAATTAGCCAATGAATTTGTGTGGCTTTAAGTTTCATTTGCGTCAACTTCGCATCTATGTGGGACTTCCATGTAAGGCGACGGTCCAGATGAATGCCAAGGTATTTCGTCTCAAATCGTTGAGGCACCATATGGTTGTTAATAAGGATTGGAGAGCACGTTTCTTTGCGTAAAGTAAAAGTTACGTGAGTACATTTTTGATCATTAATTTTTATTCCCCATAATTTTGCCCATTTCTCTACTTGGGTTACGTGTTGTTGCAATTGGCACGAAGCCTGTTTAGGGTCTTTATGAATACTGAGAAAAGCGATATCATCAGCAAGTGTAGACGTGTGCGAAAAACTGTTGTTCGGCATATCTGTCGTGTAAAGCAAGCACAAAATTGGACCTAGTATACTTCCTTGAGGTACAACAGCCCCTATTGGTTGGGAACAACTTATTTGGTTTCCCTCTTTGATCATAAATTGTCGACCGGTTATGTACTTTTCTAATAGGTTGAAAATATTAGCTGGAAGGTTTAGCTTTAGTTTGTTTAACAGGCCTTCGTGCCATACTTTATCGAAAGATTGAGAGATATCAATAAAAAGCGCGGAGCAGTATTTCTTTTCCTCAAAGGTTTTTCTTATAACCTGCACCAGTCTGTGGGTTTGCTTGATTGTGCTATGTTGACTTCTAAAGCCAAACTGGTGATCTGGAATGCAAACTGTTTTCATTCAGGATCGGAGTCAGCTTGCTTTTAAGTAGCTTTTCAAACAGTTTTGACAAAGTTGGTAATAAACTTATAGGCCTATATGACTCCACCTTCAAAGGATCTTTACCAGGCTTAGGAATCATCTTTACTAAAACAACTTTCCAAGTTGATGGGAAATGCTCAAGCCGTATTATGGCGTTAAAAATTAAAAGAATTATTCTTTTTTGCTGTAAAAGGTAGCTCTAAAAGCATTTTGCTGCTTATATTATCCACGCCAGGAGCTTTTTTATCATCTAGGTTAGAAATAGCTTCTACCACATCTGAATATCGGGAACGTATTTCTATAGGACGTCTAGCAACAACAGGCGGTAATTCCCTCACGTCAGTACATGTTTTTCTTAAATGACTTGCAAGCAGATCGCATTTTTCTTCGTCCTTTCTAGCCCAGGATTCTTTCAAATTGCGCAGTGCTGGTTTTGCGATTGCGGGTCTTAAGAGACGTCTGGCTGATCGCCAAAGAAAAAAATTTATTTGAGGAGCCGCAAGTAGACCTTCCAAATGGGTGTACCTCACCCAAGTTTTTCAATCGATTTTTACATTCTTTCAGCTTAGTTTTAAGTTGGGGCGATCTGTGCTATTGCCATTCTCTCCGGGCTCTGCTTTTTTCAGATAAAAACTATTCAACATCGACAGAAAAAATTTTGTTGTATTTGGCCTGACGGTATGTAGAAGAAGCATGTTTAACGGCTTCTTTAATGTTTTCATTTAGGATGCTCACGCAATAATTGATTTCTTGGGGAGTTTTTGTGGTATTACTTTCGAGCTGTGAGTGCTAATATATTTTTTATATTTCAAAGAACTTACTTTTTTAGGAAAGAAAAAATTCGTAGTTGCGATTTAATGAGAACTGCATATTGTAAATATAGTAGGTGAGTGGTCAGAAGACAAGTCCAAGGATGCTTGAGCTTAAAAAAGTTCCAGGGATATACCTTTTGCAACTCCAAAATCTACAACGTCTGCAATTTTATTTTGGTCGCACATAGGGGTATTTTGCCATTCTAGCCGGACATAACTTTTTATTTTTTACAATAAAGCTTCTTAAAAATTACTGAGTAGTCATGGGCATTTAAGGATTAAAAAATAATAAAAATCGGGACAAGGGGGAAAAAGTTCCCCTAAGAAGAAGTAATACCACCTCTGAAAAATTAAAATTGTTTTTAAGTTTTTAATACTATTGCTAGGCAAATGCAACTTTAAACGTAAGAGAAAGCTAAAAAAATCTCCACTTGGACAGTGTCGTCCTCTCCCCTTTCGTGGGCGGCGGCATAAAATAAAATTTGCAAAAATAATTTATATAATAAAAATAATGGATAACTTACGCCCAAATACTATAAAATAAATTTTTTAATGTTACCCATAACATTCATGTACTATTTGTAATAACTCTAATCTTTTATAAACTTTTTCCAGTCTTACTCATATGTAAACACACAAGATGAGAAAAAACATAGAAAAGTGGAATTTTCAAAAATTCGCCAAAAAAAAATGGCGCAAAAACGTGAAACGTTTTCTTTTTTCGTCTAAAAGAAGAGATTTAAGGTTTTATTGTAATGGAAAAGGTTTTTAGGATAATGACTGCCATCACTTTTAAAAACCTTTTGATTTTATTTTTTTTAATCAAAAAGTGAACAAAAAAAACCTCTTTTTTTATTTCGAAGGAATTTTTTTAAAATAAAACTTTAAAAAAAATAAAAAAAAATTAAGTAAGGTAGCTGCTTATACAGTCTTTCGCAGAGAAAAAAAAATCAATGTAAAATCTTTTTTTGTTTAGCTACAAAAAAATATATTGTAAACCTCTCAAAACCATCAATAGTTAATAAATTGCGGGCAAATTTACTTAACTTTCCTGACTTTGACAGTGCCTCAAAACGACAAATTGCAAGTAAAAGATTTGAAAATTCACTATCCGATACAGAATTTTGTTATTTGTCGAGCTGCGCACTTAAATTTTTACATTTCTTAAATTTCCATTTTGGCTTAATGTCCGGCTAGATTGGCAAAATGTCCCAATGTGGGTCGGTTGGCCAATAGGTTGGTTGTCCAATAGAAATAGCACAAAGTCCTATTTCAGACACGGAATCATACAAGATACGACCTCTGGGACTAATTAAGCGGGAGCCCCAGTAGGTGTGTTAAGCGTTATATTTTGCAGCAGCTACGAAGCGCGGACCTAAAGATTTGTAAAAACTGTTGTACTGATCCTTCGTTATGGAGAATCTTGGTGGAAAATAAACCGACGAATTAACTAGGTTAGGAAAAAATTCATCAATGCAGACGTTTGTTGCTTGAATATAGCATTTGGAGATACCACCTAACCATTGGTGTTTAATTCTTAATTTGATTAGTTAAGCCGAGGGATCTATCCCTGGGATCCTTTAAATCATAAAAGGAATAGCCACTTATTTTAAAGCGCTTCTAGATGTAACATAAGTTTCGGAAATTAACATTACATCAATGTTTTGGTGTGTTAAAAATATTCGAGTTCGTTCTTGTGTTGCGGATGCCGCTAGCGTTCCAGAAACAAACCCTGAGGTAGTTTATGGTCTTTTAAGCATAACCTGCAAAAGAGCAAACTACACCACCAGTTGGTACGCCACCCCTTGACGTGTTGTTGGCTGGTCAGGCTTGCTTGCTTTGGGCTGGTGTAACTTTAATACGTTGGCGTAAGAAACTTCACTTGCAATTGTCTGTACTAATGGGGGCATATTTTAAGATTGTATTTTAAATTGCTGAGGAGGGGCAGAAGCTTCTTTCGGCTTGGACGAGCGTCTAACTAAGACAAAAACAGGACAACCTCCATAGTTGTCAGTGTGGTTTCCACCGCCATTTCTGCACTTCTTCACCCTAGAATCACCTTTTGATTTGTCGCACTTGGTTGTAACATGCAGGTCCCCACACACAACACAAACAGAAGGCAACTTACAATAAGCCTTGGCAGTTCAAGCACTGTACGGGCCCAGATCGCTTACGTGACACCTCCACTGTAACCCTACGGTGCATAATATATGTATGTATTTTGAATCATATATGGGGTGATTTGAATTTTTTTTTCAATTTTAGGGTATTTTCATTTTAAAATAGGTCTTTTAAACAAAGTTTTCATACAAAATCAGTATTTCAAATTTATTTTAAATTTCAAAATTGCTTATGAATATACCCCACAACCTTTTGCATGGTTAATAATATTGTACATAATTTACCAATAAATAATTGCATTTCTATGTTAACTGTATTCACAATTTTAAAAAGATGTTTGAGAAAGAGATATGTTTCCTTAAAGTTAATCTAAAAGTCAGATTTTTTAAACCTGTTTATCATTTACTTTTCGAAACTTTTGATGTAAAAAAATATGTATTGCAAAAAATATTACAGCTTCTCGTGGCATGGAAAGAAAAAGATACTTTGGCAAAAGGAAAAACTAAACCATTTGAAATAATAATTAGAAAAAACCAAAGAGGGTATCAAATTAGCCAGAGGAGTAACACAGTATTTTCCACCATCGAATGGTATCAAAAAAAAGTACGATCGTCTTAACTTTTGCAACACTGTTTTCAACTATTGCTGTAATATATGAGTAAACATACTAAAAAAAACAACATTGTGCATGTATGTGTGTATACAACACTCAAACAGATGTTTACATGCGGAAAATGCGTTCAGTTTCGCTTTTTGTTTAAGCAACCAAAAACTTAACGAAAAGTTTTGCTAAGTACATTATGGTTTGGATTATATGATTACATGCATTCGCATAGTTACTTAAGGGCTAACTATAATGTGCTTTTGCTTACTTAAGCAAAAGTGCGAATACACATGTTTAAATGTGTGTAACTATAATGTTCTTAAGCAACTTTTCGTTAAGTTTCGTCAAGTTACATTTGTTTAAGCAAAAAGCGAACCTGGTCGTACTTTGATTAATGGATCAGCTGTGTATACATGAGTTGGGCGCATAGTTGCACTTTTAAGTACACTTTTATTTATGAAAAAAACATTTTTTATTTATTAACTTTTATAATATAATTTTATTATTTATTTTGCTAATGGTTTAATATTTTTAAATTGTAGATGTTACTTAAATAAGATTTTGCGAAAAAAATCCATATATTTGGAATATGAAAGTAAAACAGTTTTTGCAAAAGTACAAATATTTGCGACTGAGTTCTGTAAATATTTAAGTTTAAAAAGTACAATATAGCCACTCAAAAGTCTCCAATAAATTGCTTAAGCATTTGACAGGCTTTTCGTTGATATTTGACATTAGCATGAGTTTGTTTAAGCACAATATAGTTAGCCCTTTAAGCTGGCACAAGCTCGCATATTTCTAATACGGTTGACACTTAAAAATTACAACATCAATAAAATATTGCTTTGCTACATTTTTTGCATAAAATTAAAAAACTGCGTTTTTAGGTGCTCACTTTAAACTTTGAACTTTAAACAACGCAAAAAAATAAAATCTTAAGGCCTAACTATATTGTGCTTAAACAAACTAAAGCTAATGTCAAATATCAACGAAAAGCCTGTCAAATGCTTAATCAATTTATTGAAGGCTTTTCAGTGGCTATATTGTACTTTTTGAACTTAAATACTTACAGAACTCAGTTGCAAATATTTGTACTTTTGCAAAAACTGTTTTACTTTTATATTCCAAATATATGGATTTTATTTTTGCAAAACATCTAAAACTTAAAAATATTTAACCATTAGCAAATAAATAATAAAAGTAAATTATAAAAGTTAATAAATACAAAAAATTTTCACATAAATAAAAATGTACCTAAAAGTGCAACAGTGCGCGCAACTCAAGTATACACAGCTGATACATTAAGCAAAGTACGATCAGGTTCGCTATTTGCTTAAGCAAATGTAAAGGGCTAACTATAATGTGCTTTTGCTTACTTAAGCAAAAGTGCGAATACACATGTTTAAATGTGTATAACTATAATGTTCTTAAGCAACTTTTCGTTAAGTTTCGTCAAGTTACATTTGTTTAAGTAAATAGCGAACCTGATCGTACTTTGCTTAATGTATCAGCTGTGTATATTTGAGCTGCTCGCACTGTTGCACTTTTAAGTACATTTTTATTTATGTGAAAATTTTTTGTATTTATTAATTTTTATAATATATTTTTATTATTTATTTGCTAATGGTTTAATATTTCTAAGTTTTAGATGTTAGTTAAATAACATTTTGCGAAAAAAAATCCATATATTTGGAATATAAAAGTAAAACAGTTTATGCAAAAGGACAAATATTTGCAACTGAGTTCTGTAAGTATTTAAGTCCAAAAAGTACAATATAGCCACTGAAAAGCCTTCAATAAATTGATTAAGCATTTGACAGGCTTTTCGTTGATATTTGACATTAGCTTTAGTTTGTTTAAGCACAATATAGTTAGGCCTTAACTTGACGAAACCTAACGAAAAGTTGCTTAAGAACATTATAGTTATGCACATTTAAACATGTGTATTCGCACTTTTGCTTAAGTAAGGAAAAGCACATTATAGTTAGCCCTTTAATCTGTGTGTGTTCTCTTAAACAGACAGCACAGCCAGCACTTTGTTTTTTCTTGTTGTTTTTGTGTTATTTTGTAAAAACTAAATTGTCTAGATTTTTTTTAACAATCTAAAATTATTTTGGTGAATGTCTAATTGTAAGCTGGCAAGCCTAGTTTAAGAACACCACTTTATAATGAGTACTAGCTGACCCGGTGAACTTCGTACCACCTAACAATTATTGAATATATGGATTTTTTTAAAAGCGTATAAAGTTTATTTAGTCAAAAAGTTCATTGGAATATATTCATATAGAAAACAAAAGTTCAAAAAGATAGCAAAAATAAGGCGTTTCAGGTAAAAGCTGTTAAGAAAGCTATGTATTTTCGTGCATGGGATATTTTTAGGTTAATTTCCTTCAGTGCAGTACCTTGTGATACACCAAACTTTTGGTTGTGTTATTAGGCGCAAGTACAAATAAAGCAGATGGTTTGCCCACACGTGAAAATGCAACGTATATTTGGCCATGAGAAAAACATGTGTTTTCTAAGATCACAAATACTCAAGGATTGTCCTTGTGATTTGTTAATCGTCATTGCGAATGTAAGACGAATAGGAAATTAAATTTGCTTAAACTCAAAAGGCATATCGGTTGGTATCATCGGAATTATCGGTATGAGAACTTCTTTCCCTTTAAATTTTCCTCTAAGTATAATTGCGTGAATAACATGGCATATAAGTTTTGTTATTACCAAGCGCGTTCCAATGCAAAGTTTTGGTTGGCTTAAAATTCGAAGCACGATAACTACGGAACCAACCTTCAGTTGTAAGTTGTGCGGTGGTAAGCCAGGCACATCCAAGGAGTTTAAAACTTTAGTTGGATAGTTGGTGGCTTCATCTTCATTTGTTACACAATCAATAGATTTAAAAGAATGCAGAGTACCAACGATTTTATTCTGAACTATATAGTTTAAATCATCCATTACCGATAGTCAACAATTGGTTGGAGAAATTTTGAGCTGATAAATCGTTGAGCAATATAACTCTCACGTTTTCTGTCATCTGCAGTATCTTTGGAAAACGCCACAGACTTGAGGATTTAACGCAAACATTTTTTTGATTAGCTGCCGTCGATCTTGGAACGACTGGCAGTGTTTGCCGGAAATTACCAGACAGTAAAATCATTGCACCTCCAAAACATCTTGAGTCACTGCGCAGTGTGTGTTCTTTTTAGAGTTTCTATTGCGAGTTTGTGTGCCATTGTGCATTCGTCCCAGATGATGATCTTACATGCTACTAAAACTTTGGACATAGCGGAGTTTTTCGCAATGTTACATGTCGGTTGCTCCATATTTTCAAGGTTTAATGGCAACTTTAACGCTGAGTGAGCTGTGCATCATCTTTCTTACAATGTGGCCGCTATTCCAGGTGAAGCTTCCACTGCAACAATGTTGGATCTCGCACGAACAGTGGCTAAAATCAATGACATGACGAATGTCTTCCCAGTTCCAACGGGGGCATCCAAAAAAAGAAACATAATTTCCATCATTAATTGCCTTCGAAATTATATCATGGACTTCCTTCTATTGGAGGTTTAAAATGGAAACATTGGTTTGAACTAATTGGCTCAACTCATGTCGATCGTATTTAAGTTCACGCTTCAATTGTCAATTTAGTAGCTCATTCATTTCATGTTCTGGTGCTAGAAGTCCTAACCTGACTAATAAACTGCCGCAAAAAAGGTAACACATGTCTTCATTGACTTCAAGATTTGGATTTCTCGAGCAGACACGATATTGATGTAAAATGTCTTTTGACATATTGTCCTTGTATTTGTTTCGCAGGTCACTTGGATTTGACGGGAAGCATGTCGAAATGATGAAATCAAATAATGTTCGTATCTGGCTTGGATATGCAGAAATAATTGCCTCAGCGATTGTCGTATCCCAATGAGTATCATTTTCAAACAAATTGAGTTCTTGACATGCATCACAAAATGTTGGGCAGACTATACCATAAACATTACGAAATGCTGCAAATGATGTTGGACCACGAACATTCACCAGCAACAACCGCAAATAAAAACATTCATCATTCTTCGGATGAACTGTATAAATGCAACCAAGAGCATCACTTGAACGCAAATCCGGATGCCCAGGAACCATAGTGCCTTTCTTTTGACGTTAAAATTTTTTGAAGAAGCGTTCCAAGTGTAATACCGTGGCATCTCCGAGTAAAGTAAAGTTCGTACAAACGGATCGCTTTGACAAACAGCAAAGAAACTTCTCAATGTTGTCGCTGGAGGTATTTCAGCACGTTGAACAATATTTGCCGCACTGAAATATACTCGTTGGCCATTCTCCAGATGCACTGCTAAATGTGCAACAGTGGGATGAATAGGACATGAGAAATACGCCAAACCGCCTCATTGCAATTCACATATCGCCCAACTTGATAACGCGTAATTTCGTCGTTGCAATTGGATGCTAAAAAGAGCCATATCGCTGCCTTTCGTGACATATTTGCAATGTGTCTTAAATGATTTGGAAAGAAGTGGCAGAGCCCAACTGGTGTCAATCACAAAATCGTTTCCTTTTACTTTCTTTGTAATAGTTTTACCGTTGTCATTGGGCCATCAACGCCGATACAGTGGATAACCGTCATTGCCAGTGATATTTTCCGCCGTCAACTTTCGTGGATATTGTTTGGAACACTTGCCGTCGAACATGCACGGAGATGGGGGGTTGATGGGGCCACACGGTCCATGAATCATATATGTAATTACAACATCATGTAGTTCTTGATCTGTTTCGGGATCAGGGATCTCAGCACTTTTAATATCATCTCTCTGGTCTGGTCGAAATTTTTCAACTAACTAAATAAGAATGTGTGCATATATATCCAGCATTGAGTATCTCCGAACACGCATTGCCTAACAATATATATAATCAGCAAACGAATTTTTTGCCTAAACACACACAATTCACAAAATATTATCCTTAGTAGCGCGTCAATAACGTTATAAACATGTTTTGTTTGTTTCTTTGATAATTACTGAAAATTGCTGATAAAGCGTGAATAGAATAGCTGAGCCTATCGCATCTTTCATGATGGGAAGCTATTACCAAGAAAAACTTCACAAACAGTTCAGTTTATAATGGCTTCATTTTTTTGTGGCCTTATCCGCCACTTGTAAATATTTTTTTTTTATTTTATTGAATGTTTGTTGTGCTTACAAAACAATGTATAGAAAAAAATTGCGTTAATGATTCGCTAACTGACAGACAGATTCATCATTGCATAAACTAAATGCAAAGGGCAGGACTTCAAATATGTATTGGTTAATCTTGTAGCTTCTGAGCTAAAAAAAGATAGAACTGTAATTTTATTTACGCTCGAGAGGTTTCAAAGTTATGAATGCATTTTTCGTACTTTTTTTTGAAATATTTGACCAGAGTAAAAACCATATTTAAAAACTGCTTATATCCATTTTGTACCTTCGGAACTGAAAAAGATAAAAAGGGGCTCAAATTATATTTTGATATTGCGTTCGACAGGTCTCGAAAAAATATGAACACGTTTTTTGAAGTTTTTTCAGTTATTGAGACTTATATAAGAAAGTATTTTTGTTGTACGGGAGATGCCATGACCATTATTCCCTTTTCTCTTAAGTATACTCACCACAATTATGTATATTAGCAAACATAAACATCCATAGACAATTTTGAGACTCTAGCTTTAAGAATTATTGAAGAACATGTAAAAAACATCAAATTGTACGGGAGGTGCCACACCAAAAAGTTTGGAGACCTTAGCTGTCACAGTTAATGAGATACACATATAAATATTTCCATGCTATTAGAGGTTCCACACCCATAGTTCACTTACTGCCTATACTAATCTTAGTTATGCATATTAGCATAATGAATACCCATATTAAATTTGGAGATTTCAGCTGTTACATTTATTGACGTATATATGTAAGAGATTCTTTCTAGTAAAGGAGGGGGGTGCCACCCCTATTGTTATCTTTACGCCCAAACTCAGCTTAATTTTAAGCATCAACATTGTAAGCACCTGCACAAAATTTTGAGACTTTAACCTTACAAAGCTGAATTATGCATATTACCATTATAAACATCTTTACAAAGTTTTGAGAGTTCAACTGTTACTGTTGTAGAAATATGTATATACAAAAAACTATTTTCGTTGTATAGGAGGTACCACTCCTATTTATATTTTCCCGCCCATTAAAAGCTCAATTATGCATATTAGCACTATTAACATCCGTACAAAGTTTGAAGACTTAAGCTGTTACAGTTGTTGAAACATATACAAAGAACTATTTTCTCTGTATGGGAGGTGCCACGCCTATTTATTTTTTTCCGCCCATAAAAAGCTCAATTATGCATATTAGCGCTATAAACATACGTACGAAGTTCGGAGACTTCAGCTGTTACAGTTGTTGAAATATATACAAAAAACTATTTTCGTTGTGTGGGAGGTGCCACGCCTATTTATTTTTTCCCGCCCATAAAAAGTTCAATTATGCATATTAGCACTAAAAGCATCCGTACGAAGTTTGGAGACTTCAGCTGTTACAGTTGTTGAAATATATAAAAAAAACTATTTTCGTTGTATGGGAGGTGCCACGCCTATTTATTTTTTCCCGCCCATAAAAAGCTCCATTATGCATACTACCACTATAAACATACGTACGAAGTTCGGAGATTTTAACTGTTACAGTTGTTGAAATATATACAAAAAACTATTTTCGTTGTATGGCAGGTGCCACGCCTATTTATTTTTTCCCGCCCATAAAAAACTTAATTATGCATATTAGCACTATTAACATACGTACCAATTTCGGAGACTTCAGCTAGTACAGTTGTTGAAATATATACAAAAAACTATTTTCGTTGTATGGGAGGTGCCACGCCTATTTATTTTTTTCCCGCCCATAAAAAGCACTATAAACATCCGTACGAAGTTTGGAGACTTCAGCTATTATAGTTGTTGAAATATATACAAAAAACTATTTTCGTTGTATGGGAGGTGCCACGCCTATTTATTTTTTTCCGCCCATAAACAGCTCAATTATGCATATTAGCACTATAAACATACGTACGAAGTTCGGAGACTTCAGCTGTTACAGTTGTTGAAATATATACAAAAAACTATTTTGGTTGTATGGGAGGTGCCACGCCTATTTGTTTTTTCCCGCCCATAAAAAGCTCAATTATGCATATTAGCACTAAAAGCACCCGTATGAAGTTTGAAGACTTCAGCTGTTACAGTTGCTGAAATATATACAAAAAACTATTTTCGTTGTATGGGAGGTGCCACGCCCATTTATTTGTTTCCGCCCATACACAACTCAATTATGAACATCAATAAATAATTTAGTTGTACCAAATTTGGAGACTTCAGCTATAATAGGTATTGAGATATATGAAAAAAACTGTTCAATTTGTATGGGAGGTGCCACGCCCAGTCGGAATTTCCAAAAACAAATAAGCCTAAAACGCATTCCCAGATATCGGGTATGACCTTTTTTCAAGTTTCATTAAAATCGGTCCAGCCGTTCTTGAGTTATAAGCGGTGTCACTAACAAAAAAAAAATTGTTCTTTTATATATAAGATTCGAGTCATATTCGGTTTTCATCGGTGTTTGATGTTGCGTGAGCGTCGATAGCAATCATGATACAACTAATCAGGTAATCTCGTCCCTGCAACAACTACAAATTAGTATCAACCAACGTAATATGTATCTCTACTTACTTCGTTGCAGATATCTAAAGGACCCCCCCCCCTCCCCACTTTAATTGCGTTCACCAAAACTACATGATATTTAACAAAATATTTAACATTTGACAAAGGAAATTTACAAATTCAAGTCGTAAGTTAATACCTGTAATACATATTTGGCAGCCCGGCAGTCCTTCATATGTACTTGTTTTCGTTTGTTAGCAAACCAATTTTTAGAACAGTGAAAATTGCATTTTCTATATACATACTTATTGTACATTCATATGCACATATGCATGTACATAAGTATGTATGTACGTATGTGCGTATTTAACATAATTAAACTTCAAATAAAACCATTTTCATTAACGAAGTCAAATTAAAACAAAAACATTTTGTTGTACATAAGTATGTATGTATGTACGTCTAACTAGATGTAAGACATTTAAATATAGAAATAAAGCATGTCTGGTTTTAAAATTTTTGAGTAGAATAATAAGTGTCAGGGTGTGTCAGCGGAAGTGTCAAGAAAATGATAAATTTATTTCTTTTAATTTGGGTATAGAGCACATCTCAATTATGTCAAAGTGTAAAAATTACGGAATGTTAACTTACGAAATGCAAAAAGTGAAATTAAAACAATTAAAACAAAGGCAAACAATTTTTTTACATACATACATACAAAGAGCGTCAAAGGCAACTATACCAGCGCTGCCAGGGTATTTAGCATAAAGTAACTTTTTTTTAATTAAAAAGTTAAATTTTTTCATAAAAAATTACAAAAAACAAAAAATCTATATCATAAGGAGCTTTGTTTTTGACAAGAAACTTTAATAAAATTCATTGAACTAGATTACTAACTTTTAAAAATGCTTTTTAAATCAACAGTGATGTTCCCTTAAATGTACTTAACATACTTTTTTAGTCTTTAAAATGTTTGTTTTTACAAAGGCATTACAATTTCAAAAAAAGGGGGCTTTTCTTAAAACTTGCGCATTGTTGCAAGATTTTCAAAAGTAGTATTGGGTAAAATAAAAGAACGGGGGAGTGCTGTTAAACGTACCGCGATGTGTTGCAAAAGGGCTACTGTAACCTGTAAACTGTAAAATAACTGCCAACAAATATGATAAATACACAGGCAAACAAAGTACACTTGAAAAACTTCTTTGACGAGCAAATACCGAGAAAAACTTTGCGCATTTAGGTTAAAGGTGCAGATAACGCTTATGTTTTTATGTTAATAATTTTAGAATGCCAGAGGTTGATGGCAATTATCCTAAGAATACAGGTCAAGGCATATCCATACAAGGTGGTCGCAATAAAAAAATTAAAAGAGTCGTTCTCTTACTCTTTATTTTTTTTACATGAAGTTTGACACTAAACTCGAAAAATTTTTTAATTTTAGTGTCAAACTTCATTTAAAAAAAATAAAAAGTAAGAGAACGACTCTCTTAATTTTTTCAATGCGACCACCTTGTATGGATATGCCTTGATACAGGTGTAGAAATCGCACATAAAAATGAAATTTGAACCGCAGAATGGTGATACAAATAAACAACTTCGTGTAGATAAGCCGAAAGCGCACCTAAACATAAGGCAGCTGAATCAAAACTATTGAAACAAAAAATTTTTTGATGCATAAAATTGCTGAAGTTATTAAAAATACATATATGTATATGTATGTACATCAAACACCAATGGATGGGTGGTCTCTCCGAATGTAATATACAAGCAACAAACGTTTGCGTTGATGAATTTTTCCATGGCTTAGTTAATTTGTCAGTGTATTGTCCAGGTTCTCCATGACAAAGGATCAGTTCCACAGTTTTTACAAATCTTTAGGTCCCCGCTTCATAGCTGCTCAGCGTTGCCAAAACTTTGTTTCCAAAAATGGCTTAAGTTCTGCGGAAAAATGCATAAAAAAAAAGGCTAAAGAAGGCTAAATCATATTAGTATAAAGGCTTCAATATATAACCAATTAAAACATTAAAAGCCTACATATCGCACTCGTTCAATACTGTATTAACTCAAAATTTTTTTAATATATCTTTTTGGCAAAAATCAAAACATAACACTTATGTCTACCTATGGTTAAAAATTCCCATAGTTCCGACCATTCTTTCTTTATAAAATTACATGTTGTGAACTTTTTGCTGGTGGAATGGTTTATTTCTGTGAATCAAGAAAACAAAATTATTTTGAGTTATTTGAAGTGATTGGCCTTAACAAATGATTGTTTTTTGCTATAAAGAGTAGAATTTTGAGTTATGTTTTTATTCTAAAAATAAACTTAAAATATTTACTTCTTATTAACAAAAATATTTCAAGAATATAATAAAAACTAAAAAAACGCGTTTCTATCTCCAAACAATAAACAAATAAAAAGGTTATGTTGTGTAATACAATAATTGATGGGGTTTCTTAATATTGTCTAACTTTTGTTAATGGAAAATTCCTTAAGCATTAAGAAAACAGTTTTTTGTCTCTCCTGAACACTTTGAAGTTTTTGAGTTAATACAGTATTGTTGAACGGGTGCGATATGTAATATTTCCTTTACTAGTAAAACAAAAATATAAATAAAAAAAAAGTTATACAAAACTATTAAAAGAAGAAGATATCATCGTCATCATCAAACTTGTTATTGTTGTCATCGTAACTTTCATTTGTTCCAATCAACCAATTTTTTTGGTAGTTCATATTGATAACAGCATTTGCCGCTTGTTTTCAATTCGTATCTGAATTTAAAAAAAGTAAATAATGTTAAAAAATAACATAATTTTTTTTAATCAAAAAATTAACTTACTTAATGGATAGAATTTAGTGTTTCTAAATGAAGCCGATTTCTAGCTTGTGTTTTTATTAAACTCATTTGACTAAAAACACGCTCTTCAACAGCATTAGACCGAGGAAGGCATAAAAAATTAAAAACGAACTCCGAAATTTCCTTAAATTTAATATTTCAACCTGCATCTCGATAGGTATAAACTTCTTCCCAAAATTCTACAGTATTGTTAGTGCGCGTCCATTTAATATATTGAATATTAGAATATTGTTCAGTTATTTTTTATATTTTTTCATCACTTATTTTAAACAAATTCAAAATTGGTAAAATAATTTCTTTATTGGCTTTTAAAATGTTTTTCACCGAAAATTAATCAATGTTTTGTAGAGTTTTGATATTTTTGATTATTATCACGTTTTTAAGAGTTAAATTTTTTGACACTAAAACAGTATTGTGTTTGAAGCGTTTTTCACTGTTTATAAAGACAAAAACAACACTAAAACTTAAGAAATTAAAGGTATTAAAATGGCTCAAAAATGGCAAAAAAATTTTGAAAAAGGGCTAAAAAAATGGCTAATGGCTAAATGCTAATTTTTCTAGCTAAGTATGTTTAAAAATGGCTAAATCTAGCCAGAAAATGGCTGAATTGGCAACGCTGTAGCTGCTGGAGACTATAACGCTAAGCATGCGTACTGGGGCTCTCGCCTACACAGAAAAAAATATCACTCAGTTTGAGTTAACAACATCTTTCGTTGAAATAAAATTTGTTGTTTAACCAATTTGGTTGTTGATGCAATGAAACGTCTTGTTAATATTACAAAAACACTATTTTACTCTCTAACCAAAACACTCAACAATAATATTTGTTGAACAGAAACCAACATACAAAATAAGTATGTATGTATGTAAATAACACTAATAATGTCAATCTGGATTGGATTTGCAAATTGTTTTTTTATATTAAAATATTTTTTTAACATACATACATACATACATATGTACATACATACATACATACATACATACATACATACATACATACATACATACATACATACATACATACATACATACATACATACATACATAAATACATACATACATACACATACATATGAAAATATGCAAGAAGAGCAAGATTTGAAAAAATCGAAGACGTCAAAATTAAAAACGTTTACTTCTTGTAATTTGGTGTGTTTGATAAACATAAAAAAGTGTTTTTAAAAAAATTAAAACAAAAAAATTCAGTGAAATCTTACAAAAAGCTGTTAAAACTTAAAAATGGTTAATTAATTTAAATTGTTTTATTTGCAAAAAAATATTCACACTATATTTCCACCTCCATTGGCACTGAATCTGACGGCTCAAAACAGCGTGGAAAATTTTCAATAGCAGAACCACAATAAACTTTTGTGCTAATTGAGAAAAGTTTCAAAAAAGTCGATGCAAAGTTTAATCTACTTATACTGCAATATTTTTCTATGCAACCTCTTCTGTAAGTGATTGGAGATCTTTGGAACATAAAAAGCTTTTTCATTTATTTTTTGTATAAGATATCCCGTAGTGAAAACGCTGGCAGCAATTAATTTAAAAATTACAGTATTATTTTTATTTAATTTAAAGTTTTGAAAACAATCCAAAACTTTTTAATTTTTTTTTTTTGCATACATTTTTTTATAAAATAGAAATCCCTATTACAAATGTAAAACTGTCCACTGTCTTTATTCAAATATTAGAGTAAATACGTTTTACGGCCATTTTCACAAAGTTCGATTATAATTTAACAGGAACTTTAACCGTAAGTTAGGCACAACTGCATTTCACAAAGTACGGTTAGCATTTAACCGGCAGAAATTAATAAAAAAGTCTCTGTTAAATTTAACTAACCAAAATCTTCTGGTTAAATGCTTTTACTAAAACAAAAATTAAAAAGAATATGGAAAGAAGAAATGAACATTTACATTTTTGTAATATTTTTAATATTACAAGCTTTAAAGCCAAAAAGAAAAAAGTTTTTAAAGTTTTAAAATCTGTATAAAACGTTTTTTTATCTTCTACAATGAATACACTTATGTATATGCATGCACATTTTACAATTTATACTTACCAAGGAACTGTATGTAAACTTTTTTAAGTAAAAAATTTATTTAAAATATATATTTCTCTTGCATCAAAAAATTGCTAATATTTGTGGTAATTTGTTTTGATTCTTTTCTTTCGTTGCACGATTTTTCGTAAATAATAAAAACCAGTATTACCATACTTTTTCATAATGTTAGTGTTAACTAACCGAAAGATGGTGAAACGCAAAACACTAACCATATGCTTAATAGTTCCGGTTAACGATATCGGGTGTTTGTTAATGTTCCTGGTAAATTAAAATAATCACAGATTGTGAAAAGACCGTTAATAACTAAAATGTCATAAAATAAAATTTAACATACACAGATATATATACATATGTGGGGCATTCCACCGTCACGTTCAGACAAATTCAACTGTTTTTTAGCTCTTATTTTACATACAACTTCTAATTGGTAATTCAGAATTCTATTTTTTTTTCTTCTATTAATTAAAATGCGTGGTTGGCATCAATCCTACATCAAACTTGTTTTTAATAATTCATAAAATATTAAAGAAAAAATTAAACAAACTTCGTCACGTGTGGGACAGCCTGAGTCAACCAACATTCAAAATTGTAGTGTTTAAATCCAAATTTCAGCGAATCAGTTGATCATAGAGAAAATATGTATAAGAAAGAAATTACAACTAACAACCACGCTTACTTATGATAATAAATTTTTAATAAAAAAAATATTTATAGGTAAAAATTAACTTTTTTATTTTGTCACGTACAGACAAATAGCGTCACGTAAGGGACACAGTTGAAATTATTTTTATAAAATACACAAAAATCAAAAGTTAATTGCAGTTTTGTCTACAGGTAAGCTATGTTTTTGCACTCCACGATATTTTGATTGGTTTTGATGAAATAAAAGTTTGAAATTCCTCTAATGGCATGGTGATTCAGATTCAATTTTTTTCAGATTTTTGAGGATGGCACATAAATTACCCGGGTTTTTTAAACTAACTAAGAAGCCAAATAAGAAACAAACTTAACTGACTGAATGACAATATATTTGCTTTGGCTTATCATTTTCTCTCATACCAACCTCCTTATATTTTCGCCGATTTCATCTATTACACCTTTTCCATTAGTTGTAGCAAAATATTTCCAAAAAAGGGCGTACTTTTCGCTCAGCATTGATATTAATTATACCATATAGCGGTTTTTAAATTCTGATGCCAAGCCATTGCTCCAAACTATTTCCACTAAAGGTCAGCGCCGGCGCTATACTTTTTGTCACCTGGTGCACTTTTTGAAAAGGTCGCCGTTATATGTCCGTTTCTACATCACCCAAGAGGTAGAACTTTCGATGCATTTTTTTAAGAAGTTTCCTACGGAGGTGTAGTCCTCTACAATACAAAAGAAGATAAAAATGTTAATATGCATATTGTTATATAGTGTTAAACTAATTCTTTTTACATGTACATGTACATGTTACATGTAAGTTAAATAGGTGATGTGTACAGTCATAAGACACTACTATCGTTCAAAGGGTACTGATGATGAAATTGCGTAGCTGCTTTTTAAAATGCATTCTACTCGGCTAGTATCGGTAGAAAACCCAGCTTTTTTCAAATAAAAGCTTCTTTCAACAATAACGGAAAAATATTTCTTCTAATAAAAAGAAATTATATAAACTTAAGAAAAAATAAAAAGCAAAAATTTGTGACAAAAATGTTTTTAATCCATATAACTTCATATTTATATTTCAAAATTAAAAAAAATAAAAATAATAAATATTTATTTCGTTATAAAATTAAAATTTAATTCTCCCCGCTTTTACTTTTGCAAAATCATTTATTTCTATTTTGCAAAAAAAAAATGCCATTATTAAATATGTATCACTATCTAGTAAGTTCTTTTGTAAAGGCCAGTAAAAATATTCTGTTAATATGAAGTAGGAAGTTGCCATGAAAAATGTGCGTGCGTGTGTGCGCAGATTTTGTATTTTTCTCCATATAAAAAAAATAAATAAAAATAAGAGAACGACTCTCTTGATTTTTTTCTTGCGGCCACCTTGTATGATATGTCTTGGCACAGTAAACACATATTGTTCATATGGAATGAGAAGTTGCCATGAAAAATGTAGCGATGGTACGTACTATTGGACGTCCACTGTATTTTCTCTCAGTTTTCTGATTTGCCGCCTACTAAAAAAGAAATTAGTTTAATCTGGCCACAGCTACAATTGTAGTTATGTTGCCGTGTTGCTCTGTCGCCGTCAAAATAATTATGTACATATAAATTCAAGTGTTTTATTTTTGAGAGAATGCTGTCGGTAGCCTGCTGGTTCTATATGTTCGTAGCATAAGCGTATAACCACTAAGTAATAAAAAAAATATGTGTGTTTGTATATGTATGCATGTATGTATGTGTGTATGTATATTTCTAAAATATTTTGCTGCGGCATTATTTTTTATAGCCTTCGTTTGTAGTTTATTCTGAAATGCTAATGATCATTAAATTGGATTCAATTTTTATAAAAATTTATATAAAATATAATTCGTGTTAGTTGATATTGATTTGATAAATGTTCGTTTCAGCTTAATGTTTATGAGGTTTTTTTATAACTTTTAACTAAACGAAGCAAAGTAAAAAACAAACAATATCAAATGCAGCATGTACGATTATTCCTTTTGCCTTAAGGAAATCAATCAAAAGCAATGATCGACATGTTGATTGAAAACATTAAAACGTTTTTATTTTACTTTTATGGCTTTTAATTTTTTTTTTTTACAAAAAATCTTTTTTCAATTTAATGATCTTTACCTAAAATGAATAAAAAAAAATGTATTTTTGTGCATCAAATTGTATTAATATTTCAGGATTTATCTTCAAATTAACCAAAACAAATTTTTTCGCCTTTAATAAAAGTGAGTCGAATAAACAAACATGCATACATATCAAGGTATATATTAGAGGTCTGCTTGACTACACCCAAATGCCGTTTAAATACATTCGTTTGTTCTTCAACAACATAGTGTTTTTCATTCAATGTTAAACAAACCAAATGAATGAACCCACAAGCGAAAGCAAATAAAAAACAACTTCAACCGAAAACAAAATATTACCCATACATTCATATAAATAAATACTGAATAGAATGTGTGAATATTGCTGTATGATTGGTGTAAAAAATTATCATTCATTTGTGTTTGCAAATTTGTCGTTATTGTTGTTGTTAAACATTCATTAACTCGAAAAAAACACCTGAATGTTTTTATAAAAACTCTAACTGTAGTGAGACTTTGCTATGTTTTTGTATTTTCAAGTGTGTTTTATACACATTCAAAACGAAAACTGTAAAATGAATGTGTTCTTCTTGTATCATTGAGTGTAACACACAATACATTCTTTCTTGTGTTGTTACTGGCTTAACTTTATTTATCTCCCATAGAATGAAAAATGTTTGAATGAATATTGTTTTTGTTGTGTATAGGCAATTAAATGAATATAGTCATGCAGATGTCTAGTATATATACATATATATATATGTAAAAACCAGTGTTGCCAAGCCAATTAACATTAGACTAAAAAACCCTAAATTAACATTAGGCTAAAAATGGAAACCGCAAAAAGTTTCATAATATATTTTTTTACAAAATTTTACATTGAAAATGCTCGCTCCATTAAAGCATGCACATGCCAATTTTTTAAAAAAGGAGATAAATTTATATAACGCTCCGCTATGCATGACAACAATTTTTATTTAAAACAACATTTGTAAAGAAATTTGAGAAAGTTTATTGTGAGCTCGTAAAGTTGCAGCTAAAGTTTCAGTTATAGGCCTGTTTTTTCAGAGAAACGTTTTTGCTTGAAGTTGCGGACGTGGTCTGTTTGATTATTAAGTTTGGTAAAAAAAGTATTTTTTGTTGCTTGATGGTAACTGTGGAACCCACTAAATATACCATATTTAGTACTTAGTGTTCCAAATCAGTGATGAAGAATGGAGTTTCCATTTAGGTATAAAAAAAACTTTAAAAGTACTTTTATAACCTCAAGAGTGCCAATTTTTTTTTTTTCAAAAATAAATATATACATATGTACATCGAAGTTATTAATGTTATACTTATGCATCATTCGTGATCTTAATAGTTTTCTTAATAGGATTCTTTTTTTATTTAATTTAATTTAATTTATTTCTATATTTTTTATTGTGTCATCTTTAAGTTCTGTTTTACAACTGCTTTTTAACTCTTAATTCTAGCTTATTAAATAAACAAAAATACATATATTTTTCACAAACAATTCCGAGAAATGCGTCAGCATTATTAAGTTGCACAACGATTGTTTTTTACAATGTTTGCATTTTCGTTTTAAGAACGGAAATGCGATTTTGTTACAAAAGTTAAAGAAAAATAAAATGCTGACTTATTAAAATATGAATTATGTTGCAAATAAAATATACTTTTTATGATAGGGGTTACTGTAACTCTCAATCTCGTAGTGTGCGGACGTGTACGAAAAAAAAACAAAAGAAAAACGATCTAAATAAAAAAAGCAAACGGTACATGGGTTACCGCAATCGTCGTGAGAGTGGGCCTAATAGCAGAAATGTTTACATTGTGTTAAGCTCCACAAGCGTGAGCAAGGAAAACATTAGATACTCTGAATACAATAAAAACTATTTGTGAGAGAAACCAAAAATAAATACAAACAATTTAAGTGCAGGTGCACCCAATTTAAATAAGTGCTTTGAACAAGGGTCAAATTTAGCCCAATCTCTCTTTAAAAATCCTCACCGCGGTCATTTTAATCAAATTCTGGAATTGAAGTTACAGTTGCTAAAGGCGGTCCCAGCCCAATTTCTTCACAAGTTTCAAAGGTCCAGGTAGGGATGAACCACTAAATTACAGTTCTTAAAAGGGACAGAAGGCCCAAATCGGCAGAAGTTACCAACCCAGCAAAAACGTCATAAGATGAAGAAAAGCCAACCTCATCGCAAAATCGGTTTGCAATACTGCAAGAGGAAAATGCTGCCTCGCTGAGAGGAAGACATTTAAGCCTCCCCCAATTTATTTGAGAGAGAAAAATTCAAACGACCTTATAAAGTTTTTAGTTGGATTAATCGGTGAAGACAACTTTTATGTGTCGAACATAAAACGTGGTAGCATTTATGAAACCAAAATTCAAGTGAATCACGAAAACGCTTACCGCACCACGGTTTCGGAGCTTGAAAAACACAAGAAAGAGGAAGAGATTAAGGCCAGTTTGAGCAACAAAGGCTTCAAAGCGAAATCTGTGTCAAACATTTAAAATAGAGGGAGGTATCCCCAACTATTATTCCGAGTAGAGCTTAAGCCCGGTGATATTAAACTGAAGAAAAACGAAACTCATCCTATCTATGATCTTAAATATATTTTGCATCGTAGAGTTGTTGTTGAAGTGCCACATAAGCGATGTGGGTTCGTACAGTGCTTGAATGGCCAGGATATGGTCACACCAAAGCTTATTGAAAGCTGCCTTCTGTTTGTGTTGTGTATGGATACCTACATGCTACGACCAAGTGTGACAAACCGAAAGATGATCCTCGGATGAAGAAATGCAGCATTTGTGGTGGAAATCACACTGCTAACTATGGAGGCTGCCCTTGTTTTGATTTAGTTAGGCGCTAATCAAAGCCAAAAGTAGTTTCTGCCCCTCCTCAACAGTTAAATATAACCACCACTACAATGCCCCCCTCTAACACAGCCAAAAACGAGTCAAGTTTCTTATGCCAACGCCTTAAAGTCTAACCAGCCCAACGCAAGTAAGCCTAACCCACCAACAACACAACAAGAGGTGCCAACAAATGAACCTAAGGGCCCTAATTTTAGCCGCATGGAAGCCGTGATTGACAATATGGTTAAGCAATTTACTCAAATTATGGCGCAGATGGCTGGCATGATGCAGGAAATGCAAAAAATGATGTCTGCTCTTTTGCAGGTTATGCTTAAAAGACCATGAACTGCCTCAGGGTTTGTTTCTGAAACGCAAACAGCATCCGCTAACACAAAAACGAACTCTTATACTTTTGAATAAACCAAAAAAGTGATGTCATGTTAATTTCCGAGACTCATGTGACATTTAGAAGCACTTTTAAAATAAGTGGCTATACTTTTAACGATGCAAAGGATCCTAGGGATAGATCATGTGGTGGGTCTGCTATATTAATTAAATCAAGAATTAAACACCAATGGTTGGATGGACTATCCGAATCTTATATCCAAGCAACAAACGTCTGCATTAATGAATTTTTCCATAATCTCGTTATTTCGTCAATTTATTGTCCACCCATATTCTTCATAACGAAGGATAAGTACATTAGTTTTTACAAATCTATAGGTCCCCGCTTCATAGCTGCTGGAGACTATAACGCCAATCACTCATACTGGGACTCCCGCCTATTTAGTCCCAGAGGTCGCGTCTTGTATGATTCCGTGTCTCAAATGGGACTTCACGTTATTTCAACTGCACACCCAACCTACTGGCCAACGGACCACAATCAAATTCCAGACGTAATAGACTTTGGCATAACAAAAGGCATATATTTCCGGAGCTCTTTGAGGCCTAAGCCTTCTTGGATTTATCTTCTGACCACTCACCCACAATAATCACTATTGCAGTCCTCACCAAATTGCAACTAGTGAGTTTTTATTAAATCAAAGAGTAAACTGATTAGAATATAAAAAATATATAAGCACCCACTGCTCTGAAAACCAACCGCTAAAAACACCCGGGACATCGATGATTGTCTGAACGGTTCAATGGAAACATTATAAAAGTCATTGAATATGCTTCTTCTACTTATCGTCAGGCCAAGTTCAACAAAATTTATTCTGCCGACGTGGAAAATCTTTTATCTGAAAAAAAGGAGAGCCCGGAAAAAATGGCAAAAGCACAGATCGCCCCAACTTAAAACTAAGCTGAAAGAATGTACAAAACGATAACAAAACTTGCTGGATGTACACAGAATGGCATCACTTAAGGATCACTTAGAAGGTCTGGATTCTACTCCTCAGACAAATTATTTCCTATGGCGATCAGACAGATATCTTAAAAGACCTGTTATCGCAAAACCACAACTACGTAATATAAGAGGATCCTGGGCTAAAAATGATGAAGAAAAATGCGATCTGCTCGCAAGTAATTTAAGGATCGTGTTTACACCCAATCCATGCATTGACGTGAGAGGAATACCGCCGGTTGTTGCTAGGTGTCCTAAAGATATTCGTTTTCATTTCTTGGATGTCGTAGATTCTATCGTTAGTTTAAATGCAAAAAAAGCTCCTGGTTTTAATGGAATAAGCAACAAAATGCTTTTAGAACTACCTTGTACAGCAAAAAGTTATTTTCATTTTAAATGCCATATTAAGGCTCGACCTTTTCCGTCAGTATGGAAAATTGCTTGGAAAAGATCCTTTGAATGCGGATCATACAGGCCTGTAAGTTTGTTACCAACTTTGTCCAAATTGTTTGAGAAATTGCTTAAAAACAAGCTGACCCTGATCTTGAATGTAAATAACTGTATTCCAAATCCCCAATTTGACTTTCGGAGTCAATATAGCATTATCGAACAAACCCACAGACTAGTACAGGTTACAAAAGAAGCTTTTGAAGATAAGAAGTACTACTCAGCGCTTTTTATTGATGTCTCTCAAGCCTTTGATAAAGTTTGGCATGAAGGCCTGTTGACCAAGCTAAAGCTGAACTTACCGGTGAATATCTTCAACCTTTTGAATAGTAACGTAACTGGCCGACAATTTATGGTAAAAGAAAGAAGCTGCTTTAGCTGTCCACAACCAGTAGGGGTGGGGGTACCTCAAGGGAGTATATTAGGTCCAATTCTGTATTTGCTTTACACAGCAGACATGCCCACAAACAATTTTACTCATACATCGACATTTGCTGATGATACCGTTTTTCTCAGTATTAATAAAGACCCTAAAGAGGCCTCGAAACAACTGCAGCATCACGTATCCCAAGTAGAAAAATGGTCAAATTTATGGGGCATTAAAAGAATTGAACAAAAATGCACCCACGTTACCTTTACTTTACGAAAGGAAACGTGCCCCCCAATTCTCATTAACAACCATACGGTGCCTTAACGATTTAAGACAAAATATCTTGGCATTCACCTGGATTGCCGCCTCCCATGAAAGCCCCACAAAGATGCAAAGTTGTCACAATTAAAACTTCAAATGGCCCAAATCCACTGGTTGCTTGGTAAAAACTCTGTGCTACGTCCTGATTGTAAACTTCTGCTCTACAACTAAATTTTAAAACCAATTTGGAGCTACAGGATACAACTATGGGACACCGCTTCCGCCTCCAACATAGAAAAGATTCAACGCCGTCAAAACAAAATTCTAAGAATGATAACTGATGTTATAAACAGCAACATCCACAAGGATCTAGAAGTTCCACTAGTAAAATGCGAAATCCTAAACTATATGGACAAGTACTTTAATAAGCTTGAAACTCATCCAAATCTGCGAGATCGAAACATCTTGCAACATAGCGGACACACCCCTCTGAAATGGAGGGATACTGTTGCACTTAGATGAAATTATTTATTTCCTTATGAGAACTTAAATTTTAGTCTGGCATTGGCTGGACTAATATTAAATATATAGCCTTAAAATTTGAATACTTTTTGTTAGGTTGCCAAAGGCGAAGATTCAGTAATAAAAAATATGAAAAAAAAATATTTATGCGTTTTATGTCGAACAGAATATCTGACCTTTCATTTGAAAAAAAATGTAAGAGTAGTAGAAAAACGCTTTAGTTTTACAGGAAACCCCCTTTTAAAAGAAAAATTGTTGAGATACACTATAATTTCTTTGTTGTCGCTTGAAAAACAATTACAAAATTTTTCTATTGCCTCGTCTTTCCGAAGTCATCTTGACGAATATTTAAAAAGCCTGTCTTTTGTAACATTTGCTTACCTAGTTAACTCATTATTTTTTTAACGGAAACTGTTTTTTTGTTTAAGTTATCCCAAAACTTACAACCCCCGCTTTTAAACTTTCTTACAAAAAATAATTAAACAACTGTTTAGTTTCCAAGAACAAGTTTAAAAATTTTCGAAATAATAGATTTTTTCATATCCAAAAGTCTTTCGTACTTTGCTTGAAACAGTTTCTTTATTTATGGAGGTACAATAGAA
The DNA here is from genome assembly GCA_963583895.1 of Melanophora roralis. Taxonomy (NCBI): domain Eukaryota; kingdom Metazoa; phylum Arthropoda; class Insecta; order Diptera; family Rhinophoridae; genus Melanophora; species Melanophora roralis. The sequence continues at coordinate 39,466,938 of OY757191.1, forward strand.
TAAAATTATAAAAACCGCTCAGTTTCCCATAATAAATAATATTAATATATATCACAGTAATTAACGACTCTACAAGACAATATGTTATTGATCCTACCCTACACAAATGAATTCGTCAGTAAGGCTGTCTCTTTCCCAAATGAACTTTTTAAAGCTTAAATAAGTCCTATGTGCCCACTTTCTTTCCAAGTTCCAATGGTTCAGGTGACGGCCCGCTATATAAGAGTTCTTAAAAAGAGCAAAAGCTCCAAATCGGCAGAGTTTACTGACCCAGCGAGAATTTCGAAACATGAAAAAAGCCAACCTCATCGGAAAATCGTTTTGCGATAAAAACGATGGCCCGATAACTGAGAGGAAGATATTTGTGCCCTCAAGAGACAACTTTTATGTGTCGAACATAAAACGTGGTAACATTCATGAAACTAAAATTCAAGTGAACCACGAAAACGCTTACCGTATCGAACATTAGAAACAGAGAAAGGTATCCCCACCCATTACTCCGACTGGATTTTGAGCCTGGTGATTTAAATTTAAGTACAAATGAAACTCACCCCATTTATAACCTAAAATATATTTTGCATCGTAAAGTTGTAGTTGAAGCGCCACATAAGCAATCTGGGGCCATACAGTGCTTGAACTACCAAGAATTTGACCACACTAAGGCATATTGTATGTTACCTTCTGTTTGTGTTGTATGTGGGGATCTGCATGTTACAACCAAGTGCGGCAAACCAAAACATGATCCTAGGATGAAGAAATGTAGCAATTGCGGTGGACACGACACACAGTGCTTTGATCCCATATAGTGATGGATGGAAATTTAATACATTAGTATAAAATACTTAAATTAAGAAAAATTCAATTTTTTGAAAAAATCGGGCAAAGGACACGCCTACTGCCCATATACAGAAAGGACGAAATTTTCAATTTTGACTACATAACTGCACAGAAAGTTACAATAGTCCGTAGATTATTTACATCCCGTGCTAGTAACTTGTGTGATAATTTTTATTGGGATTGACGCAAGGACTCTAGGTCTTGCCATATTTCCTTTTCGCAAAAATGCTAAGACTGTTACCAAAGTTATCCGATTTCCATTAAATTGGGTGGTATGGTTATTATTATGTGTCAAACAAATATTAGTGCCAAATTACATTAAAATTTATTTATATAAATAAAAAACAAATTAGCTAAAAATCTTCCACATTATGATTATAATTATGATTTGGCGACAACGTGAAAGTACAAAATTACAATATTTTTAAATTAAAATTAAATTTAAAATACGTATAAGTGCGTTTTTTAATATTTTAAATTTTTTAATAATACATAAATATATATATGTATGTACATATATTTTATTTTACAATAAATCATCTTCAGTATTGGACTTTTCCAAAAAAATATTGCCGCCTAATAAAACATTTGTCTCGTCGTCTTCAATTGGCTCATTAGCATTTTCTCTTAAGTATATATTTATCAATTTCTGCAAATAATAAATTTTTTTTGGTCTTTGGATTCCTTTTTGAAGTCAAAAACGGATCTAAAGATAGTATTAAATAAGTCACTAAATCTTTATTAGTGTAGTTTTGTGACGTTTTCCTCGTATGTAACAGTCTTGCTTTTCTCACGACTTTGTGGTTGGCTTCCAATGCTTCTTCAGACAAGCACCCTGAAATTCATTTTTAGATACCACAATAGACTATATCTGAATTATATAAAATAAAATCCATCACTTTAAATTATTTGTTTGTTTTATTAAAATACTTGATGTTTTATTAAAATCTTTGTTTACACTATGATTAGAGATGTACACGTTAATTTATTACACCACGCGCCCTCACTTTTACTCGTTTGTAAAAGTAATTAATTATAAGCATATAAATTTATTGAACATTTTATTAAAAAATTTTAATTTTTTCTTTAACTGAAATGTGTGTGTGCAATATTTGCAAACACTCCACCAAACAATTTTGCTTACTACAAACAAAGTATTGTAGTAGAAACACTTACAACATTTTATACTTGTTTTTCAATAATATTTTCAGATCTAAGTAGTCATTGTTTTGTGAGTAATTTTATTTTATTCATTCTTGTTTAAATTGTTAAAATTATTTAAATAAATTGGTTCCTTACATTTTAAAATATAATTATAAACTGTTAAATCACAACATATTTGTGGCGACGAGGATAATGGCAACAGATCCTAAGATTTTGGAATTACTACAAAAGCAAGGAGAAATCCTAGCAAGATTATCCATGGGAGTTTCGATCAGTCAAGAACAATTGATGGACAAATTATCAAATTCAATTTCCGAATTTGTTTTTGACCCAGAAAATTCAATTACTTTCAATGTTTGGTACAGCCGTCATGAGGATATATTCCTAGTGGATGGTAAAGGTTTGGATGACGCAGCTCGTGTAAGACTTCTAATGAGGAAGTTAAACGCTGTCGCTTATAGTAAATATGCAGCATACATTCTTCCTAAGAATGTAAGGGATATTTCGTTCGCTGAAACAATCAAGATCCTAAAGGACATGTTCGGTGTGCAAGAATCTACTTTTAATATGCGATATAAATGTTTTCAAACAGTTAAAAACCCTCAAGAAGATATAGTGTCTTACGCAGCCCGTATAAATGAATTGTGTGAAGATTTTAAATTAGCAGAAATTAATGCGGATCAATTCAAATGTCTTATTTTTGTGTGTGGATTACAATCTCATTCAGATATGGAGATTCGAATGAAGTCTTTATCAATTTTGGAAGATGATTCAAATCAGACGGTAAATAAATTGGTAACGACAGCTCAGAGAATAATAAATTTGAAACATGATGCTGCTATGGTCGAGGAAAGCACAACATCCGTCAACACCATTAAATCCAGATCAAGGTTTCAAAAATCCAAACAAGATGATAAAAAGAACACTCCAAAAACTCCTTGTTGGAATTGTGGTTCAATGCATTATTCCAAGTATTGTAATTTCATCAATCACAAGTGCAGTCAATGCAATGTTGTTGGTCATAAAGAAGGATATTGCAAAACTTCAGGCAAAAACAATTCATACGAATCTAAATTCGCATATAAAAAGGAGGCAAGAATTACAAGAAGAAAGCAAGCGCTCCACAATCAAATGTGGTTAAGATTAACAAAATTTCGCACGCATCAAGGCGTAAATATGTAAATGTCAATATACAACTTTTACCTTTGATTGAACATCATCCTGGTTTTAATGTCAATCTTCAAGTTGACACTGCTTCAGACATATCAATGATTGGAAAATCTCTTTGGATCAAAATGGGTAAACCAGGAAAACAATTTTGTAATCGTTACGTAACAAGTGCCTCTAATACCAAAATAAAACTTTTAGCTGAGTTTGATTGTCAAGTTAGGCTTATGGGTGAAGTACATCTTTGTAGTTTTTCCGTTGTAGAGTTTGATACGCTTTTAATATTTGGTACAGATTTGTGTGATATTTTTCGCATATGAGAAAAACCGCTGAACGAAATTTGCTGCCAAATCAAGCAAGATAAAGCCAGCTCCGATATCTTAATTAAGTTGAGACAAGATTTTGCTGATGTATTTCAAGATACTCCAGCAAAATGCACAAAACTAAAAGTTCAGCTACATCTCAAGAAAGATATCAAACCAATTTTTAGAGCAAAACGACCTGTGGCATATGCAATGCTTTTATTAATTGAGGAGGAAATTAACCGTTTACATTCATTGGGAATAATTTCACCTGTCGATTTTTCTGATTGGGCAGCGCCAATTGTTGCTGTGAAGAAGCCAAATGGGAAAATTCGTATATGTGGGGATTATTCAACTGGACTGAACGACAGCTTGGAACCTCATAAATACCCTCTTCGTCGGCCAGAAGATCTATATGCTAAAATGGCTAATAGCTGTTTATATATTCACATTGACCTTTCGGACGCATATCTACAAACGGAAGTCACGTCCGATTCAGCGAAATTTCTAACCATTAATACTCATAAAGGTCTTTATACATTTAATCGTTTAGCACCTGGAGTTAAAAGTGCTCCTGGCGCATTTCAACAAATCATGGACACAATGCTCATGGGTATAGATGATGCAGCAGCATACATAGACGACATCATAATTGGAGGCTCTACAGTTCAAAAACATTTGGAAAATGTCAACGAATTCAATTTTCACGTTAAGTTTAAAAAATGCAAATTTTTCTCTAAAGAGGTAAAATACCTTGGCAACATAATGTCACAAGATGGTTTACGTCCAGATCCTGACAGAATAAAAGCTATTATAAATTTACCACCACCAAAAGATAAATCAGAGTTATGATCATTTCTTGGATCAATAAATTATTATGGTAAATATATTCATCAAATGAGTAATTTAAGAGCACCACTTGATAATATGTTGAGAGAAAACATTAAATTTGAGTGGACTGTGACGTGTCAAAGGTCATTTAAAGAATTCAAAGATTTATTAAACTCAGATTTGCTTTTAACACATTACAATCCGGAATTACCCATCAAGGTTGCAGCAGATGCATCAGGTAAAGGTATTGGTGCATTCATATGTCACGTATTTCCAGATAAGTCAGAAAAGGTAATTGCTCATGTTTCACGAACACTGACCCCTGCAGAGAAAAACTATTCTCAGATAGAGAAAGAGGGCCTTGCACTAATTTTTGCTGTAAAAAAATTTCATCGTTATATATACGGTAGACAATTCACATTGTGCACTGACCACAAACCCCTTTTACAAATTTTTGGGAAAAAGTCTGGTATTCCAGCTTTTGCCGCAAACAGGCTTCAACGTTGGGCGTTGACACTCATGATGTACGATTTCAAAATTGAATACATTAATACAAACAACTTTGGTTGTGTTGACGTTTTATCAAGACTCATCGATAGCAAAATGAAACCTGAAGAAGATATAGTTATCGCTTGTGCTAGATTAGAAGAAGAGTGTTCGGCAACGCTAAATGATCATTTTAGCTCACTTCCAATTTTATTTAGTATGGTTTTAGAAGAAACAAATAAATGTAAAGTACTACATTCAGTCATATCAGTTTTAAAAAAATGTTTGGAATACCAACGTATTGTCTGAGCTCAAATCTTTTCATGCTAGGAAAGATCAACTCAGTGTGGTTCGAAGATGTCTCATGTTTAATGGAAGGATTGTGATACCGGGAAAATTAAAAACTTGTGTTTTAAAGCAACTTCTTTGTGGCCATCCAGGTAAAGAAAGAATGAAAGCTTTAGCAAGAAGTCATGTTTATTGGCCGGGTATTGATCAAGATATTCTTACTTATGTACGTAATTGTCACCAATGTGCTGTAACATGCTCAGCAGCAGTAAAACACACTCTACAATCATGGCCTCTAACAAATAAACCTATGGAACGTATTCACATAGACATTGCTGGACCCTGAAATGGACTATATTATATTGTTGTTATTGATGCATATTCAAAATGGCCTGAAATTTTTGAAATTTCAAATATAACATCATTAACTATAATTTCAAAACTAACCAAAATGTTCGCTAGGTATGGAGATGCGGATACGATTGTATCAGATAATGGTACTCAATTTGTAAGTACTCATTTTAACAAATTTGTAACAGAACGAGGGATCACACATCTAAGAACAGCGCCGTATCATCCACAATCAAACGGTCAAGCTGAACGGTTTGTTGGAACTTTAAAACGTGCTCTAGAAAAACTTAAACAAGAGGGAACAAGTGAGGAAAACTTAGAAACTTTTCTTCAAACTTATAGGCCAACTCCAAAGGTTGATTCGAAATCACCAGCAGAACTGTTTCTGAATCGCAAAATTAAAACCACTTTAGACTTATTGAGACCTCGGGAAGTAACACCCATTAAACGGAATGTTCAACAAGAGGAAATGTTTAACAAGAAACATGGTGCAAAGGCTAGAAGTTTTACAACGGGTGAAACAGTATTTGTACAAATTTAAAAAAAAAAAACAAGTTTATGTGGGTATCTGGTTCAATAGTGGAACGTGTAGGAACTGTTAATTACAATGTATTAGTAAAAAACCAAAATAAACAAAAGCTAATTCGTTCACATGCAAATCAAATTAAGAAAAGATTTGTATCAGATAAGGAGACAATAGATTCAAGATATATATTGTTTGAATTATTTGATTTATATGGAACACCAGAAACCGTTACAGCAGAAATAGTAGAACCGATTTCATCAGAACTTAATCAAGTAGATGAAACAGACGTCTATCTTGAAATTGATTCTAATGTCAATATTGAACCTGATTCTTCGTTTCATTCAGCATCTGATTCAGCAGAAGCGGAAGCAATAGCATTAGTTCCTGAAACTGTAGAAACTTTACGACCTAAAAGAAGTTGTAAAGCTGCCGGATGGTTAAAGGACTATAGAACTTCTTAAAGGAAAGGAGATATTGTAGTAGAAACACTTACAACATTTTGAACTTGTTTTTCAATAATATTTTCAGATCTAAGTAGTCATTGTTTTGTGAGTAATTTTATTTTATTTATTCTTGTTTAATTTGTTAAAATTAAATATATTGGTTCCTTACATTTTAAAATATAATTTTAAACTGTTAAATCACAACACAAAGGATGTTGCAAAAAAAACTTCTGTCACGTACCCATCTCCAATTTAAATAAAAAATAACGATAAATAATATTTGTAGGTAAGAGTCAAATCTAGCGATTTTTAATTGCTGTATTAGTTTTATAAGATTTATGAAAAACATTAAATTTTTGTCATATTTTGATCTAGTTTTTATTATAAGTAGTCACAACAGACCTGGAAAAAACAAATTTTTTGGCAGTTCATAGCTTATATTTAAAACATTTGCAACAGTGGTGGGAGGTAAACAATGAAACACCAACATCAATCTGTTAATTTAGCGGCATCTTTTAGCGTTAAAAAGAGGGAAACACAATTTTATTCTAATTTTTTTAATTTATCTCGTTAATTAATCTAATCTAATCTAATGGTATCAATTTGGTATGTTATTATATTGTAAGTTTTTTTATTTTTAACTCCAGAAAACTGTCGAAATTTGTGAAAAAAATCACGAAAATAGCCATTTTTAAAAATAATTTTTTTTTAAAGTTGTGGTTAATTTTTAAAATTTTTTTTCTTGTAGTTATTAGAAAACAGTATGGATTTATGAAAACAGAAAAAAACCCATAGACCATATTTTTTTTTTTTAATTTTCCAACAAAGTTAATAAATTTTTAGAGCTTAAGTGAAAAATAAGCATATTTCAAACCAACAAGAAATATGTGCTTATAAAAAAAGAAATCACGAAAAAATAGTTAGTTACTACAGAAAAAAATTTCAATCTCATACTCCAAAAAATGATTTTTTTACCTGAAGCATGTAAGACTCGGGTATTTGTTTAGCTATTTTAACTTCAAATTCTTTGATTTTGGCGCCCCCTAGCGCCACCAAAAAGAGCTAAATCTAAAAAATTCTTTAAAATTTATTTAAAAATTATTGTTATCTGTCGACCTATATATTTTAATCTACAATATAAAACCTTTCTTTTTATTGTATTTTTGTCTATGGGACACAGCACTGTGCGACACTGCCAAATATAGAGGTTGCCCAGATTTTGATTCAGTAAGGCGCTCTTTTAATTCGAAAGTAGTTCTTATTACCACCCAGCCGTTAGATGCACCAACTACAAATATGACCGCATTAGCACAGCCAACTACAAGTCTGGTTGTATACCTCAACGCACTAAGGTCTACCCAGCCCACAGCACGTAGGCCTAACCGCCAACTACTGAACGAATGGTGCCAACAAACGAATCAAACGGTCAAAATGTCAGCCGCCTGGATACCGTAATTGGGAATATGGCTAAGCAATTTACGCAGATAATGGCGCCTATGGCTGGCAATATGCAGGAAATGCAGTCTGCTCTTTTGCAGGCCATGAACTGCCTCAGGAGTTGTTTCTGGAACGCAAACGGCATCCGCCAACACAAAAAGAACTCGAATATTTTTTAATACATCAAAGAATTGATGTAATGTTGCTTCCTGAGACTTATATGACATCTAGAAGCACTTTTAAAATAAGTGGCTATATTTTTTATGAACAGTTTTAACAAATCTTTAGGACCCCGCTTCATAGCTGATGGAGACTATAACGCTAAGCAGACGTACTGGGGCTCCCGCCTAGTTAGTCGTAGAGGTCAAGTCCGTCTCGGAAATGGGACTTTGCGTTATTTTAACTAGACAACCAACATATTGGTTGCCAGACGTAATAGATTTCGGCGTAGCAAAGGGTATATACCTAGAACCTTTTCGAGCTCAAGCGTCGTTGGATTTATTTCTGACCACTCGCCCACAATAATCGTTACTAGCAATCCTTATCAAATCGCAACTAGTGTTCTTTTTCTTATCTAAAAGAGTGGATTGGTTGAAATATAAAAAATAAATTAGAACTTACTGTTTTGAACACGCTTCTTGCTGGATGTACATTTATTGGCGTCACTAAATAACTATTTGGAAGGTTTAGCCGCGGCTCCTCGGAATTTTTCAATTGCAAAGTGTTTGCTTCATACAATTTGTATGGGCATGATAATTTTTGACAGCTTAAAAACGCCTGCGGCTCTAGTTTATGTTTGTTTGTTTGTTAAAAGATCCGTTATAGCAAAACCGCTACTGCGCAATCTAAGAGGATCCCGGGCAAGAAATGACAAAGAAAATTGCGATCTGCTCGGAAGTCATTTAAGGAACGTGTTCACTCCCAATACATGTGCTGACGTAAGGGAATTACCGCCTGTTGTCACTAGATGTCCTATAGAAATATGTTTCCGATTTCCAGATGCTGTTAAGGCTATCGATAACCTAAATGATGAAAAATCTCTTTCCGTTGATAAAATAAGCAACAAAATGCTTTAACAGCTAAAAGAATAATTTTTTTGTTTTAAATGCCATATTACGGCTTGAAGTTTTCAAGCTCAAATGGAAAGTTGCCTTAGTAAAGATGATTCCTAAGCCTGATAAGTTTGTTACCAACTTTGTCAAAAGTGTTCGAAAAACCGTTTTAACTTCTGAACCCAACCCTGAATGACAACAAATTCTTTCCAAACCACTAATTTGGCTTTATTAGTCAACATAGTACCATCGAACAAAACCACAAAGCTCCGCGCTTTTTACCGATGTCTCTCAAGCTTTCGATAAGGAATGACATAAAAGCCTGTTAAACAAACTAACGCTGAACCTTAAGGCTAATACTTTCAAACTACTAAAAAAGTATATAACCGGTCGACAATTTATGATCAAAGAGGGAAACCAAATAAGTTCTTTTCAACCAATAGGGGCTGGTGTACCCCAAGGGAGTATACTAGGTCCAATTCTGTACTTGCTTTACACGGCAGATATGCCAACCAACAGTTTTACGCACACGTCTACATTTGCTGATAATACCGCTTTCCTCAAAATCCATAAATACTTAAAAAAAGCTTTGAACCAACTACCAGGTAACCCAAAATGAAAAATGGACAAAGTTATGGCGAATAAAAATTATAGAATACAAATGTGCGCACGTAACTTTTACTTTACGCAAGGAAACGTGCTACCCAATCATTATTAATAACCATATATGTACATATATGGTGCCTTAACCAATTGGGACCAAATATCATGGCATTCACTTAGATTGTCGCCTCAAGTAGAAGTCCCACATAGATGCATAGTTGGCACAATTAAAGCTTAAATGGCCCAAATCCGCTGTCTAATCGGCAGAGACTCTGAGCTTCGTCTTGATTGTAAACTTCTACTCTGGCACTGCTTCCGCCTCCAACATTGAAAAAATCAACGCCGTCAAAACAAAATCCTCAGAATGATAACTGGTGCTCAGTTTTTATAAGTAGTAAAACCACTGTTCTTATGTGGCATTTTTCCATTTGCTCTTTTTAGTTGTTTGTAGCTAAGTAATTCAGAAAGCAACAGGGTTTTTTGGATGTAAAAGATAAGAAACCCACTTAAGACTTAAAAAATATTTTTAAATATTAACTTTACATATAGATAAGTGCTTAAGGTATTACTTTCAAAATATGGAGTTGGTATGAAGTAGAAAAAAAGGGTTCTTAACATACATTTATTGTTGAATCTTTTCTTCGGTGAACTAAAATATGTATTCAAATCTTAAAACTTGATATTAAATATTAGGCCAGCGAGTGCCAAACTAAAATTTAGATGATTAAATTTTGATTGTTTCATCTTAGGGCAATAGTGACCTTCCACTTCTAGAGTGTCGAGTAAACTTCGTGGATGTTGCTTTTTTTTAATAATAATATACCAAGGAGTAGTAGTAACCATTGTAGAATTTTAGCAATAATCAACTGGCTAAAAGTTGAGTTGTAACGCAGAAGTTTATCGCCCCTGTTCTGACTCTCACGCTATTGTCAAATCAAATGCGATTTGTAAATCGGAAAATTTTTTTAACATGTTCTGTAGTTCACGCGTTTTCTTTGCGTTTTGTTAATTTTCTATGTTGTATTCGCAAATAAAAACATATTGTTACGGAGTTTAATGTTAACTGGGTATGTAACATGATAATTTTATAAGTTGTGGGGCGTTAATGGCGGTGGTTGCCTGCGCTAAGAAATTATTTAGAAATTTTGGCTAAAAGCATAATGAATTAATTTAAATGTACCTGCCATCTAGTATTCGCTAGAAAGTGCTAGAGTGTTTTCGAACTTGGTGGAACATTACAGACTACCAGCTTCCGCTTTAAATAGTCGAGCAACACGAATGCCATAATCAGTATCAGTTTAACCATTGGGTTGAATAAGTGTAAATTGCTAAATAATAAAGGTAGATAACATTAAGTGTTATAAAGAAGATTGTAAATAAGTATACGACAGTATGTTTAAGTAAATAAAGTTTTTGTACTGTTAAAATAAAAAATTTCAAGTGTTGTTTATTATTTATTGGCAATAAAAAGAACCCCGGTTTATTTAAAGGAAATAAACCAACGTTTATAAAACAAGTTGTACCTATTTTTGCATCTACATTTTTATTTTCTTGTGTTCCAATAAAGTTTATACAAAAAAATTATATTTACTTTTTTTGTATATTAGTTTGACAGCTAGGGAACAATAATTGTTATTAATTCCCAGCAGTACCAAGTTCACCTTTTACACGACACAAACAAATGAAAGAACATTTCTTACAAATATGCCAACAGCGTTCTTACTTAGTATAACAGCTTTAAAAAAGCTGCAATAAAAAAGAGAATTAATAAAAAAAAACGCATTCTAGGGGATTCCTCCCATCCAGTGAACATTCCGGAGCAAGCGTAAGTAAATGCATAAATGTGAACTTTTTTGGCATTATGCAAGTTTTTTTTCAGTTTTATAGCTCTTCACCGTCTGAATAAAAGTGCATTTATGATGATTATTAACACGACTGCCCCTTTTATGAGCAAAAGTTCTATACCAGAAATAGTACATATAGTCAGCGTATTAAGAGTTTTGGTAGTCGGTTCCTTCCAATGTGTCATTGCCAACGACCTTAACATTAGTATGAGCCGAACAACATTTTGCAAAGTTTTATGGGACATAACCAATATATTTGAGGAAAGACTGCGTCCATTTTAGGTTTAATTAGAAATGACCGAATTAGAAATAAAAGCTTCGAATCGGCATTTCTATAACTATTTCAAAATTCCTGGTGTAATTGAATTCTTTGATGGAACCCATGAACACTTGTAAAACCTTCGTCTGAACTTTATTTTTGCCGAAAGGGCTAAAGATTTTTGCTACACTTATAAAGAATATTTTTACGTTTATAAATATAATAAACAAAAAACTCTTCATAACAGATTTGTGACTACGAAATAAAAGTACGTGAGGCAGATGCGTCGAGGCCTGGTTTATGCCACGATGCTTTTGGTTTAAACAGATTCTTCTAGTCTTCTGGGTTACCCAACTTAAGTTTTTTCTAGTTTGAGAAACTCTAATTTTTTTGCGTTTTTATTCACTGAAATCTTTTTTCTAAGGATAGATGGTGTCGCTTATTTTCTTCAAATTCTTTCTTTTTTATGTTTTTTAAATGCTTTACATGTGTTTTTAAAGTATCACCCAATTCTTGAAGTTTAGCAGCGACATACTTAAGATTTTTTGTTTCTTAACCTATTATTTCCTGAATTTCTCTATCAAAAATTGTTTTCCTCTTTTTTGATAAGTTATAACAGGTGGTGCTAAGCTAGACGTTGGTGAAGGTGCTTCTTGTGAGTTATCTAAGGCAGAAAGCTCCGGATCAGTTATATCTTCACAACTTGTAACCGTTTTCGCTCCTTTGTTAAAGTTTTTTTTTATTTTACGCTGGTCCTAAAGTCTTTGCCGTTGGTACCCCCTCATCCACATGAAATATACCGCATAAAATTGCTAGTTGTTCTTCAACCGGTGACAAATAGTGTTGCTGGAAATTGCCACCACCTGTCTTTTTTAGCGAGCTTTTATTTTCTGCAAGTCGAGTTTTATTACTTCTACTCCAATTACACCACGTCTAAATAAGCACATTTTATATATGTATATTTTTTTTAAGCAAAAACATTAAATATGCCTACCTTTTTCCATAAAGCAGCATCTCTAGTTGGCGGTCCACAGGCATTGAGCTCACAAGTCAAGCCCTTCCATAGTTGATCCTGTTTCACTCTATCGCGTTTACAGAACCTCTTTGCCATATCTGGGTGTTTTTCCATAAGCTGGAGAAAAATTTTGCACTGCTCCGCAGACTTTTGTGGCCCCCTGCATAAGAAATATTGTATTATGTATTAAAAATATGCATTGTACTATTTTTAATACTTACATTTACTTTCATGCGTATATTTACAGAAGTTTTTGTTGAAAAATAAGTATTTGAAGATCACAAAATAAAAAAAATTTAAAACAACGATTGAATTTTTTGTGTATCACTTTTAGAGATGTTGCGTTTGTTTACTTCTAAATACATAATAGATTTTTTTTATTTAAGATAGTCGGTACCTTGTACACAATTCGTATATTTTTTTGATTCTCGTACATATATGTATGTATTTCAGTACTTAAACTGATTCTAACGTATATCTGTATTTCTATTAATGTCTTTTTGATTGTTAATACATAAATTAATTGTTTATACATACATTTACAAATCACCGTATATAATGAAATAACAAATAACCAAGTATTCTACTTAAGGATTCCACAGCACTGGCAACACAAATTTTTCGAAGATTTCTTTGAGATTTCTATAAAAACGCTAGTTTAAAAGTAAACAATGGAAAATAGAAGATGTGCATAATCAACAGTTTTTTAAAATTTAATTTTTATTGAGACTCTTAACAAAAAAAAAAAAAAAAGGTAAAACTTATAATAAAAACCCCATAAATTATAATTGTGCATAGTTTGATTGGCTGTTTTAAACCTAGTTTGGCAAAAAACATCGGTTCACCTTATCTACCTCTTGCGATTTGAAGTCGCAAACTTTCTTGCAGTTGTGAACTTCAGAACACCTGTTATGTGATTTCAAATCGCATCGCCAATATTTTGCGAAATACAATTGTCAGAACATGGGCGTATATTCAAGACAAAGTACGGAATTTATCCCAATTAGCCAGTGACTTTTGGCTTTTTTTCAGTAAAATTTGTGTCAACCTCACATCTATGTATATTTAACTTCCATACAAGGCGACAATGCAAGTTAATGCCAACCTATTTCGCGTCAAACTGTTGCGACACCATTTGATTATTAAAAAGAATTGGGAAGTACGTTTCTTTGCGTAAGTAAAAGTTTCGTGGGTGCATTTTTGTTAATTGATTTGTATTTCCAATAACTGCCTATTTCTCTACTTGGACAATATGATACTGTATTGGTTCGAGGTCTCATGACCTCAGGAAGATCCAATGAGTATTGCGAAAAGCAGTATCACCACCAAATATGGACTATTGGTTGGCATATCTACTGTGTAATGAAAGTACACAGAAAGAAAAATTACTTTCTAAAATCAAGAATTTTATTCTTGAATTTATCCAAAATCGATCTTGAAATTTTTAAGTACGACCCGTACTTACATTTTCTTAAATCAAGCCTATTCAGATTACTTCAACAAATCAAGCAGAAAAAAAGTTGTTTTTTAAATATATAATTTTACATTTAAAAACAAAGGCCTAGAGGTATCGCGCTTGTGCTGCAGTGCGGAATATTCGTGGTTCGAATCTCAGCTACGGTAAGTACAAAAAATGAAATTTTTAAATTTTAAGTATCTGTCAAGGCACATTCAACCAGGATATATTAAGAGCCCAGCTGATTAAAATCAATTTGACATTTTTACGTTACAAAAATTTTATTTTATATGAAATTTTTAATTTTTCTGACATTCTACCGTTCAAACACAAAAAGGAAATGCAGAGGGCGAGTTTTTTGAATTCGCCTGGGTTTACCTTGTTGAATCTGCCTTGGCATCTATAAAATAAAAATAAAATACAAAACTCTTCTTCTTTAATAAAACTCCATAAGTCCAAAAAATTACATTTCATTATTGGATTAATCCCGTTTACGACTTAAATGTACGGTTCCGAACTTAAATCAATTCTGTTTTGGATTAATTGTGTCTATGGCTTGATTACTTAGATTATTTTTTGTATGTATGTAATTGGCCCTTGAGGAACGCCAGCCCCAAATTGTTAAGAAAAACTTGAGTGGTCCTCCTCTTTGATTGTAAGCTGTCGGTCAGCTATATACTTTTCCGAAAAGGTTATAGAGATTTCAGGCATGCTCAGCAATAGTTTTGTTAACAGTATTTTATGCCTTGTAGCAGGCCGTCAAAGGATAATTTCCATGCTTAGAAATCATCTTTACTAAAGCAACTTTCCATATTGACAGGAAGTATTTAAGGCGTAATTCTGCAATAAAAATAAAAAAATATTTCTATTTGCTCTTAAGGATTGCTCTAAGAGCATTTTGTTTCTGATTTGATTAACCCCAAAAACTTTTTTATCATTTAAATTGTGTTTTGTATATTAAAAATCTGCATCAAGTTCTATTTCAAGATAATTCAATTTCCGGATGATTTTATAATTCTTGTTCTGTTGTGTTATTAAACTGTTTAAGTGCTGTAATGTAGTGTAGCTGACACAGTTTGTGTGTTGCAGTTAAAAATAAAGTATGGTGTCATACACTGTTGTTGACGCAACTTATATACTGTCATGATGTGTGGTCGATAAAAAAAATGACTGTGATGATGTGTGGTCAACAACAACAAAACTGTGTGTATTACACACAATGTTGAATGAATACATACATAAACATTTATACAAGCAGGCAAATCAAAAAAAAAAAAATTCATACGCAATCACATTACGTTACATATGTACATACATTAAAAATCAACCCCCGTTTTTAAAACTAACATACTAGGAACATCCCGTCAACAGTAAAGTTTCGAAATGAATTGAAATTGAAGTGTGTGATCATGATGAATTGATGTGCCGTTGTTGTTTACTAAAGTGTGCTTAAGTGTGAATATTTTTTTTATTTAAGTGAACAAAAATGCACCCACGTTACTTTTACGTTACGCAAGGAAACGTGCCCCCCAATTCTTATTAACAACCATACGGTGCCTCAACGAATTATGACGAAATATATTGGCATTCACCTGGATCGCCGCCTCACATGGAAGTCAAATATATATGAGAAGTTGACACAGATGAAACTTAAAACGGCCCAAATCCACTGGCTAATCGGTAGAAACTCTGTGCTACGTCTTGATTGTAAACTTTTACTTCACTACCAATTTGGTTCTACGGGATACAATTATGGGGCACTGCTTCCGCCTCCAACATTGAAAAAATTCAACGCCGTCAAAATAAAATCTTAATAATGATAACTGGTGCTCCTTGGTACATTAAAAACATCAACATCCACAAAGATCTGCAAGTTCCACTAGCTAAATACGAAATTTTTAATTATGTGGATAAGTATTTAAACAAGCTGAAAACACATCCAAATCCGCTCGCTCGAAACATTTTGCAACATAGTGGACACACTCGCCTGAGAAGAAGGGATACTTTTGCACTTAGATGAAACTACTGAACTATGAGAACTTGAATTTTGTCTGGCACTGGCTGGTCTAATGGAAATTAAATAGTTTTAGGATTTGAATACTTATTGTTAGTTCGCCAAAGGCGAAAATAAACAAAATAGAGATGGGGAACAATACAACGCAGCACTTATTGTTGTGTGTGCACACGTAAGGTATATGAAATGAATTGAAAATTCGAGATGACGTCTTATTTAGTGTCGTCTTGAGCTGGCTTCTATTGTATATATGACATCTAGTAATTTAAGTCTTATTTATGTAGGTCTAGCCACAACAGGGGGTAATTCACTTATGTCTGTTCATGTATTGGGAGTTAAATAAATTCATTCAAAGAAGGTATTTTACTCCCAATAAGAATATCTATTTCTTCTACAGGATCCTCTCAGATTACGCAGTGTCGTTTTTGTGATAACGAGTCTTCTTAAACATCTGGATAATTGCCATCATCTGTACGTATATAATAAAGAGGAAAAGCTTTTTTGTATGTCTTGATTTTTCTCCGGAACTACCTAACCGATTTGGATGATTTTTTTACCAATGTTAGTTTTTTGCTTCCTGAACGGACATAGGCTACAGTTTATTTTTTTACCTTAAGTGGGTGTTGTAGTACCTCGCATACAAATGGACTTAATAGTATGTATATCTCAAAAACTATAATCGTTATCTGCTTAAAATTTTGTGAAAGTTATTAAACTAAACATTTTTCTATTTGAGTTAAATATTTTTAGAATCGAAGCAGGGGATAAGGCACCTCCCATACAAAACTATTTTTTTTAATAGAGGGTGATACACTTAGTCTTAAAATTTTGTGCAATGGCCTTAGTACTACTAAATGGAGCTTATAATGGGATAAAAACCAAGCACAATTTACAAAAATGTCTTTCACATGGCCAATTATATGTATGTCGGTTAATCACTAGTTGGAAATCGAGAAAACCAGTTCATTTTGTTGCCAAAAAATAACGCAACATTAAACATTGTATACAAGGAAGCTCTAAGCCCCCAAAAATTTAAAATAAAAACTGAAAAATATTTTTAAGGCTGGCCAAGAGGAAAAACGCATTCGTATAAAAAATTACGGGTTTTTTTTAAATCTTTACTGGAAAAAAAAAATTAAAAAAATATCTTTTAGTTACTGTCTTAGGATAAATGATGAAATTTAAACATAACGTTAAGGTCGTTGCTAAGTTTGCCGAGTAAAATATAAAGACAAAATTATAGCACGAACTGGCCAATCCTTCTATTTTGTTCAAGGGCATGACAAATGTACTTTCTGTGCTATCCAAAAATTTAAAAGGATTGGAAATTAAAGTAAGAAAAATGTTTAAATAAAGTCAACAAATCAAAAAATTAGAACAACAATAGTACAAACATTTTAAAGTAAAACTCTATTTATTCAAAAACAATATTGAAAATAAAAAAATTAAAACAGCATGCAAAATTTCAGGAAAATTAAAAAAACATACGTACAAAAATGTTAAAAGAAATTTGTTGCATTTTTTATCCCTTCCTTTACCATCAATTTATCTACTGGAGGTAGCGGAGCGCACCGGGTTTGCTAGTAATTAATAATTTGTCTGACGTAAGACTTTAGCAAAAACTTTACTTACAGCTTACTTTGTTATGACATTCTATATTCCTTTGAGTTTCTATTATGGGCTGATAGGGACTTAGATAATGGACAAGGTGGGCCAAACCTGTAGGGACAGGAATGATTGCAGGATCCCTAGACTTTTATGGCCCAGGCTGGACAGGATGGGCTCTGACCTGCTGCTTAAGGCGAGCAGGGGGGTCTGAGGTGCATTTTTGGGGCCCTTACAGGGCACTGCGATGTGAGATATATGAGGAACAAATTGGACAGGAGCTCTCCAGATTTCTGCAGGGTATGCGGGGACGAGGAGGGGATAGAGACAATAGAATATCTTGTCTGCACTGGGCTGCAGATCCGCCGGAAGATGTGGCTTAGAGGACGCTTTTTAGATGAGCTTGGCGAGGTCCCTGGCTGTGGGCTGGGGAGCAACATAGGTTTTATTAAGGGGGTTGGGTGGCTGTGCAGATAGGTGTATCAGCGCCTATGACTACTGACTTCCTTGGACATCTTGCGGACGGCACCCTTGCTCTTGTTTTCCTTTTACCTATGGAAAAGTTGGAATTATCCGACCTTTAAATATTAACGTATGGTGTTTAAGCTTTAATTAATATGGGTCTGAAAAATTTGCCAAATTAAAATTTTTCTTTAAACGAATAATAGCTAGTTGGTGGAATTATACATATACGAGTAGGTGACCTCAATAAAAATATACTGCTCGTCTATTGATTCTGCCCTGTCAGAATTTCATACATTCTCGCTCTCTTAATTTGATTTGCAATTCGCAAATTCCATATAAAATGAATGAAAAAAGCTGCTACTTAGTTTGCACCAAACCCCAGTATTTATTTCTTGTTTCCTTGCCATAATTTATAAATTTTTTAAATTTATAACTGTTATAACGAAAAACTTTAAAGATTACTTTAATATTAACTTAATGCCCTAAACACATAGACGACAGCAAGCAACAATGCTACACGACTACAAATGCAGCTGGCAGCAATCAATGCCATGTAGTTAACGTCTTCATTATATTGAAGGCGGCGGCTACATAGATACACCAGTGCTGTTAATTACCATCATGGTACAATTTTAAATTCGTTCAATTTTTAGACAGTAAAATATTTGGTGGTTTTTGCTATTTTACCATTGGAAAATATATATATTCCTTTTATCTAAGAAGCGTGTAATTGTCTTGACTTTAAAGGTTTATAACCACTTATTTAAACACATTTAATTATAGTGTATACATAAAAAGCTTAATTTGTTTTAGATAGTATTATTAAAAAATTTTTAGCAAATTAAAACTAAAAACAATAAATAGAAAAAAAAGCTTTTAACACAAGTAAGTGTATTATCTTAAATAAATTTTTGTATTATGTCCTTTTTTTACTTTATTTATAGTTACAAAATCATTAAAAAGATTAAAATCGCTACGGCTGAGTAAAATAGAAACTCAATTGGCAGCACTGTTTTACATTCTTACATATTTTCTCACAGTTTTCTCATTTGCCGCCTACTTAAATAAAAATTAGTTCAATCTGGCCACAGCTACAATTGTAGTTATGCTGCCGTGTTGCTGTGAAGCCATCAAAATAATTGTGTATGTTGATATGCATGTGTTGTATTTTTAAGAGAATGTTGTCGGTAGCCTGCTGTGGTCTATGTGTTTATAGCATAAGCTTGTCTTTAGTTAACACTCACTTTATAGCTAGGACGTGAAAACGGCCCTTACTGTGTTTGAAAAACATTATCTTAAAAAATCGATGCATACTTACATATGTAATATCGATATTTTCCACTCAAAACATGTTGAACTTATCGATAATGTACAAACATATTGACATGATATATTTAACTTGCCCATGCCAAGGTTGACGTTAGTAAGAATAAATTTAATACATACCATGTGTTACATGTGTAAAATGTAGGGTTTTTTGTGTGATATTACTTGTTCGTTATTTGATAAAAGAATTAAAACGCTTTTGCTTTGTAAAGCTTAAATGGTTATATATTTGATTATATTTTTGTTTCTATTTTGTAATGTTTATTTAGGGGTGAATAGAGGAGATGATTGATTTTAAAAACACAATGTATGAGTATACATGAACGTGTATATGTACATACATATGTATGAATGTGTTTCTATTTTGTAATTATCACCTTACTTATAATAAGTATTTCTAAGGATTCTTAACAATTTAATATCCCTTTATAACATTGTTTGTATCTTATATTTATTTATTTTTGTTACGTTTTGTATTGTTGTCTTTTTGTTTAGATTACTTTCAAATTGTATTGTGAAATGTTAAATCGGTATGATTGATTTTCAAAGATAAGTACACCACAATCAGTGGATAAGTATAATTTAATACCGTACATGTCATGTAATCTATACAGGCCACACATACACCAGAATGTTTATTAAGAAGACAGAAATACGGCTGGAAAAAAAGATATTTTCAAAAGCAAGGATATATTTAGTTGCATATTTTTGCTTAAGATATTTTTGCACACACACATTTATATGTATAAACAAAGCCATTAACAATTAGTTTTGTGTGAAAAGAAAAAGGCGACTTTATTCCAAAAAGGATTGGGGCAAAATTGGTATAAATAACATTGCCCAAACAATAATACCAACCACCGAATAGAGCTGTGGTGGGCGGTTATCCATATTTAGCTCAAATCTGATTAAAATTTTTTTTACAACTTTTTCTGTTTTGCCTATCTTTTACTATATTTTTACAATTTTTTTATACATATATATTTTGTCTTTCTGTAAACTTTATTTTTTTTTTCTATTGGTATTTATTACTTGCAAGTAGCATTTGTACACATGTTACAATTATAACTATGTACATACAATATTTCACTTAAAATAAGGTTTTCTTTCCCCCGGAATTTTTTGCTTCCTGGGAAACGGGAAAATTTAAATTAATTTTTTAGGATTCCCCAGAATCCCGCTCTACAAATAGACAGGCTGGTTGTACTAGTACTTAAAAAACAGTTTTTTATACCAATAAAAAATATATACATATATACATACATATGTATGTACATACGTATGTATGTACCCTGCAGAAACGTGGGGGCATATGCCCCCATTTCACTCCTTTTTCGCTCATTTGCTCAAACAACGCCGTATAAAGTTTTGAGTTTGCTTTCATTTTTAAGAAAAGAATAACAACATTTTCTCTTCGCACGTTATAAGTAGAAACAATTTAAATATGAAGTTTAAATAGATACGGTATATAGCATAACATAACAAACAACTCCAAAAATAAATTTCTAAAATTATAACATTGTTTCAGTAAATGTTCGATATACATATATAAATCGTTAGCTAAAATGAAATTTTAGTTAATATATTTAGGCATTTTCTGGATTTCACGTTTAATTTCAAATCGATTCAGTTTAAATTATTGATATTCTGCAAACTAATTTTTGCGTTTTGATTTGAAACACATACAAACTGAAACAAGAAAGAGCGCTATATTCGGCTATGCCGAATCTAATATACCCTTCACATTGGTCTTTTAATACACCTAGGCATCCTTTCTAGCCGAGTTATTTCGTACTGCAAATATTAAAACAAAACTACTTTGTGTCGGGCTTAAAGTTCATAGCAATCGCAGTATTCGAAATAGAAAATTTTTAAAAATTTTAACGTTCGTATGTACATACATATAATAGAAATACTACTCAGATGTAAAAGGTTTGAGGTCGAAAATCTTAAAAGTTTTCGACATTATTCGTATTAAAAGTTAAATAAAAGTTATTAATTTGTATATGGGTTCTAGTCCTGCTGCTTATCTCCAACTAATTTCTTCTAAAATGTATGTATGAACTATTTGATCGTTACTTTTTGTAGAACATTCGAAGTCGATAGCAATTATAGTTTCCCGGATATACCGTATCAACAATTTTATTAAAATTGTTTTTTTATATGGGGGGCTCCCCTCCCTTTGCTTTTATTCAAATATTTTTTTTCCAAAATGTAGGTCGTATGCTTAAAGCACATAGAGTACAGCAGGCAGCACAGCTAAACGTTGCAAATGCAGCTGGCTGCCATTAAACCATGTAGTTACCCTGCAGAAAATGTTAATACTGAATCACTAGAAATTCTCTATTGACATTGTTACCAGTACTACTGACCAGATATACCCCAGGCAATGCTTTCTGCTATAGACATTTAGTATTTGAGTGTCATTGAAAATCCACTACTGACATTGGTACTACTGAAAAGGTAGTTCTTTTTGGGTCATATGTAGACATTGGAACCAGTTATTTACTAGTACCTTTTAGCAATTTTAGTCTACTGATCAACTATACCACTGGCAATGTGATATATTTTTACGTTTGACGGCGAACTGAAGCATTAATTTGCTTCTGACAGTTTTTTTTTCTTCTTATCAAAGCTAAATATGCTGCCAAAAAGGCGCCAAAATAGTCGACAAAGGTGTTGACATGGGTACACTTGTCCCCAGGTGTCCTGCAGGGTAGTGAAACAGTACCGATTCACTATTGACTTTGTCAGCAGAACTAGTGACTTATTATACCCCAAGCAATGTAATTTACTATAGACATTTAACATTTGCGTGTCATTGAAAATATACTACTGACGTTGGTACTACTGACTACTGGTTCTTGTGGGAACATATATGTAGACATTGTCTATAGAGACTCACTAGTACATTCTAGTAATTCTAGTCTTCACTACTGACAAGGTTGGTACTATTGAATAGGTTGTAATTGGACCTAGTATACTCCCTTGAGGTACACCAGCCCCTATTGGTTGAGAAGAACTTATTTGGTTTCCCTCTTTATTCATAAATTGTCGGCCGGTTATGTATTTTTCTAAAAAGTTGAAAATATTAGATGGAAGGGTGAGCTTTAATTTGTTTAACAGGCCTTCATGCCATACTTTGTCGAACGCTTGAGAGACATCTATAAAGAGCGCGAGCAGTATTTCTTTTCCTCAAAGGCTTTTCTTATAACCTGTACCAATTTGTGGGTTTGTTCGATGGTACTATGCTAATTTCTAAATCCAAATCGGTGATCTGGAATGCAGTTGTTGGTAACAGACTTATAGGCCTGTAAGACTCCACCTTCGAAGGATCTTTTCCCGGCTTAGGAATCATCTTTACCAAGGCAACTTTCCATACTGGCGGGAAATGTTCGAGCCGTAATATGGCGTTAAAAATAAAAAGAATTATTCTTTTTGCTGTGCAAGGCAGCTCCAAAAGCAATTTGTTGCAGATTTCATCAATGCCAGGAGCTTTTTTATCATTTAAATTATTAATAGCCTCTACGACATCTGACAACTGAAAACGTATTTCCATAGGACATCTAGCAACAACAGGCGGTAATTTACTCATGTCAGTGCATGTATTTGGAGTGAACACATTTGTTAAATGACTTGCGAGCAGATCACATTTTTCTTCATCACTTCTTGCCCAGGATCCTCTGAGATTACGTAGTGGTGGTTTGGCGATAACGGGTCTTTTAAGATATTTCGCTGATCGCCATAGTGAATAATTCGTCTGAAGAGTCGAGTGTAGACTTTCGAGGTGTTTCTTAAGAGTTGCCAATCGGTGAACCTCTAGCAAATTTTTGTTTGTACATTCCTTCAACTTGGCTTTAAGTTGGGGTGATCTGTGCTTTTGCCATTCTCCTCAGATAAAAGCTGTTGCACATCGGCTGAAAAAATTTTGTTGTATTTTGTGTGACGATAGTAAAAAGAAGCATGATCAAAAAAGTGTTATCAGTTTTTGATCCTGATTTTGATAACGCCAATCTATAGATATTTGGAAAATTTTCGTTTATTGAATAAGCAAAAAAGCACTAAAATGGCAATGCTGAAAACGATGGTTCGCTAATAGAGGCCAGCTCAAGACGACACTAAATAAGGCATCATCTCGAATTTTCAATTCATTTCATATGCCTTACGTGTGCACACAAAACAATAAGTGCTGCGTTTTATTGTTCGCCATTTCTTTTGTTTACTTAACTTAACTTAAATGAAAAAAATATTCACACGTAGGCACACTTAAGTTAACAACAACGGCACATCAATTCATCATGATCACACACTTCAATTTGAAGTCATCTCGAAACTTTACTGTTTACGAAATGTTCCTAGTGTGATAGTTTTAAAAACGGGGGTTGATTTTTAATGTATGTACACATGTAATGTAATGCAGTTGCGTATGAATTTTATATTGATTTGCCTGCTTGTATATATGTTTTTATATGTATTCATTCAACATTGTGTGTAATACACACAGTTTTGTTGTTGTTGACCACCCCTCATCACAGTCATTTTTTTTATCCACCACACATCATGACAGTATATAAGTTGCGTCAACAACAGTGCATGACACCACTCTTTATTTATAACTACACTACACTGCTACACTACATTACAGCACTTAAACAGTTTAATCACACAACAGAACAAGAATTAGAAAATCATCCGGGAACTGAATTATCTTGAAATAGGACTTGATGCAGGTCTCTATTCGCTAAGTTGCGGATCACATGATAATTTGCTTTTGATTTTAAACTTAATGTTTGAGTTGTGTGGTGCGATTCTTTATTATTTTCGAAAAAAAAGTTCATATAGCAAAAAATATACCCTTCTTGAGTTACGTATTAAATTATGTAATTAGTATTAAAAAAAAATACTTTGCATTTTAGAAAAAGAATAATAAGGAAAAAAGTATATTATTTTCCCCGTATTTATATATATTTTTTTAAGGTAAAAAATATTTTTTTTTTATTATATAAACATTGTTGCCATAAAATGAATTATGAAAGTGTTTAATGCTTAAAAGTGCTGATGTATTGTACAGGCAGGGTTGGGCAGTATTTCAAATACTTGTATTTGAAATACAAATACGTATTTTGTATTTGTATTTGAAATACCACCTTCTAATGTATTTTGTATTTTGTATTTGAAATACCCAACACTGAAGTATTTTGTATTTCAAATACTTATGATGGCAAAATACATTTTTGCAAAATACATTTTTTGTTATACAAAAAGTTGTCATCAGAAAAATTGAAAAATGTTACAATTTAAAAAAAAAGTATGGAAACTTTGTGTTCGTATTCACTCACGTCTTCGCCTTAGCAAGGCACGTTTTTTTACAGGTCTCACTCATTCAGGTAATATCAAGAGTTAAACGGATATTTGGAAATGTAAATGTCAAAAAAATTAAATTTTTTATAAAAATTAAAATTTTTTTGACATTCACACTTTTAAACACATCAAGTAAGATCGCTTTATTTGCCTCTGCCGAATTTTATATACCCTTTACATTGCTCTTTTAATATACCCAGCCGAGTTATTTTGTACTGCAAATAGGGTTTTTAGTTTTCCGAACTTTTTTGCTTCCCGGGAAACGGGGAATCAAAAATTAATTTCCCCGGAATCCCGCTCTTCAAATAAAGAAAGTTCTACAGGCTGTACTAATAAAAAACTATTTAAATTTTTAAATAAAAAAATGTATATAAGTTAATACATACATATAAAAAACTTACGAATTTAATTTTAAAAGAAAAATGTAGAGATCAAAGTTAAGCTTTACAATTCAGTCCAGGGTATACTTAACCAGGTTATATCAAGGCGAATTCAAGAACTTTGTCCTCTGAATTTACTTTTTGTGTTTGACCGGTGGAATTAAAAAAAAAATAAAAATTTCATACAAAATTATATGTATATTTGAAAAGTACGAATATCAAACTTATTATAGGCAGCTGGGCTCTTGATATTACCTGTTTGAGTGTACCCTAAATGCAATTATGAATAAATTTCAACCACAAAGGAATGACATCAGCGGGAAAGTCTTCTTTTGGCAAAAATCCAATTTTGCTACATATTAACGCTCGTATTTATAATAATTATAGTAGGCTTATTAAGGGATTATTTGACAATTCGCATAGACATATCTCAAATAAGCCCTTTATAACTATACTTAAATTTTTTATCAGTAATGAGTATTTAATGTTTTATAAACCAAAAATAAGGAAAAAGTGGAAAAGAGATTTCCGCACAAAAATCCCGGAAAAACGGGAAATGAAAATTGACGAATTTCCCGGGAATTTTCTAGACGGGAAGTCCTGGGAAAAGCCCCTAACTGCAACTAATATAATAAAAATGCCTTGTGCCAGCTTTAAAGTCCATAGAAAACTTTACAAAGATTTAACGTTCGTATGAATAACAGAAATAGATGAAGAAGGTTTAAAGTCGAGAGTTATAAAAGCTTTCGACATTATTCGTATTAAAAGGTTAATAAAAGTTGTTAATTTTTATGGGATCTTCTAGTCCCCCTGCTTCTCTTCAACCTTTTTTTCCAAAATGTAGGTCTTATCATCGAATTACTTTTTGTAGAACACTAGAAGTCTATAGCTGATATAGTTTCCGAGATACAGCGTATCAAAAATTTAATAAAAATTGTTCATTTGTATGGAAGATACACTTTCTCCTGCCTCCACTCAAAAATTTTTTTCTTTAAAGCGTAGGTCTTGTCGAATTACTCTTTGTAGAACATTTGATGTCGGCAGCTGTTATAGTTTCCGAGACATAGCGTTTCGAAAATGTCATAAAAAGTGTTTATTTGTATGGGAGCTAACCCTTTCCCTACCCCTACCCAAAAAATGTTTTTTTCAAAGTGTAGGCCTTATCATACAATTACTTTTTGTAGAAAACTAGAAGTCGATAGCTGTTATAGTTTCCGAGATATAGCGTATCGAAAATTTCATAAAAATTTTTAATTTGTATGGGAGCTACACTTTCTCCTGCCCCCACTCAAAAAATTTTTTCTCCAAAGTGTAGGTCGATAGCTGTTATAATTTCTAAGATTTAGCGCATGAAATGTTTCACAAAATTTGTGCAATGACAGAGAAAAAACCACTTCCCTAGATCCTATCTGAAAAAAACTTTTTCCTTTTCAGGTCCCCATTTTCAGAGTGTCCGTGCCAAGTTTTGTGGCATGAATGACTATATTCACTTAGATATATAGGGATATATGCGCGGATTTTGTCCTAAAAAAATTGGTTATTTTGATTTTTCGTTTATATCTCGGTCAATAGTCAATTGGTTTTGCTAATTTTAAATAGCGATTGTCTCCAGGATATTTACAAAAGTTTGACACCAATAACTGGTCCGTATCACTTTATTTGACTCCGGAAACTTGATTTCAACAGACTGACAGACGGACATGGCTCTATCAACTTCCCTATCTATAAGGATACAGAATATATATATTTTATGGGGTCACAAATGGATAATAAGGAAATAACAAATGGGATGACAAGCTGATATATACCTTTATCACTATGTAAAGGGTATACAAAAGAAATGCAGAGGGCGAATTTTTGAATTCGCCTTGATATTACTTTACTTTTAATTAAATTTGTTTTTCACATACAAGGCACATACAGAGAACCAAGACACATTTAACCAGGTAATATTAAGGGCCCAGCTGATTAAAATCAATTTGACATTTTCACGTTATAAAAATTTAATTTTGTATGACATTCTTCCGTTCAAACACAAAAAGGAAATGCAGAGGGCAAACTGTTTTCATAAAATTTAGCACCAGTCTGTTTTAATCAGGACCTGTAGAAAGATTGTTTTTTTAGCAGGATTTATATATTCTTCAACAAGAGGCTGCTTATCTGATTAAACTTTTAAAAATCTTGTGTTCATGATTAATGGTTATAAATGTATTTTGTATTTTGTATTTTTTATTTCAAATAAAATATACTTAAATACTGTATTTTGTATTTTGTTTTTGAAATACTCGACTTGAAAGTATTTGGTATTTTGTATTTCAAATACAGCAAAGCATGTATTTTGCCCAACTCTGTGTACAGGTAACAAAGAAGAGCGTTAAATTTATAAAAAAACAACATATCAGCATCAGCTAAATAAAGTTTTAAGCGATATTTTTTTCGTTTTAATGCATTGAGGCTTTAAATAATATTAATTTAACGCATATTTGTATATAGTGATGAATGAATTTATTGTTTTTGCACATTATCCCACTATTTAGGCTAAATCGCACTTAGCACTTTTTTGAAGCCCTTTGGAGCTAGATCTAGCACTAAAAGTGCTTAAATGGCAAGCTTAGAAATACATATCGACTTATTTTCTTTTGATTGTTAGGTCATATACATACATACGTAATTTTGTAAGAAATCTCGTCTTTTGAAGTATTAACGCCAGGCAAGACTTATTTTTTGAGTATTTGCTGAATGAACTTTTATATTAAATTGAACTCAAAACTAAACAAGTAAGAGCGCTATATTCGGCTGTGCCGAATCTTATATACCCTTCACATTGGTCTTTAAATATACCCAGCCGAGTAATTTTGTACTGCAAATAAAATAATAAAAAAGCTTGCGCGAGTTTTAAAGTCCATAGAAAACTATACAAAATTTTAACGTTCGTATGAATAATAGAATTCATCTATTTCTATTATTCATACGAAGGTTTGAGGCCGAGAGTTTTAAAAGTTTTCGACATTATTCATATAAAAGGTTAATAATTTAACTTGTTAAATGTTATGGGATGCTCTAGTCCCCCTGCTCCTCTCCAACTTTTTCTCCAAAATGTATGTATGTATGAGCTTATATTTTCCTCAATACAATTCTATCATATTTTAAACTTTCAACTATGGAAATTAAAAATTATTAGATCTAAAAATTAGAAAAAAAATACTGTATGTTTGTTGTAAGTTAAAATATTAATAGATTACGTTTACTTAAATACCTTTTGTGATTTAGCCAGTAATTAATTCATTCTTGCTTTTTTTATTGTTTATCGTTAAAAAAAAAAAAAAAAACTTTTTCATCGAAATGTATATTCAACAAAAATATGGATTTAACGTAGAATTATAATTATAATACTTATTAATATATTACATTCGTGTACATTCAATTTCAATAACAAAAGGTAAATGATATATAATTGCCCATAAGTGTCATTTGAAGTTAAAATACACATTGAAACATTTTTTAAAATGATAAATGAAAGTTGAAAGGTG
Organism: Melanophora roralis; assembly: GCA_963583895.1. Lineage (NCBI taxonomy): Eukaryota > Metazoa > Arthropoda > Insecta > Diptera > Rhinophoridae > Melanophora > Melanophora roralis. The sequence continues at coordinate 39,495,680 of OY757191.1, forward strand.
TGGGTATTTCTCTGCTTTGAATGACAATGAGCATAGCAATCTCAATGACAATGATGCTTTTATTTTCTTCTTTATAATTGTCATCATTTGTCGTTTATTAACGCCTAACCAGTCATCATTGATTGTCCCAGTCACATGACGTCGAAAGGTTTTAAAAATAATTTTGTAAAATTTAAACTTCATTTTCATTCATTTTTATTTCGCTTTAAATTTATTTTTTTCGGTTGAGGGAAGGGGATTTTCCCGGGATTTCCATGGAATTTTAACAAAAAGTATTTTCCGCTTTCCCAGGATTTTCTAAGCGGGGACCCGGAATATAATAAATTTAAGTAGTTCGATTCTTTTTGTTTTCTTAATGAAATGCCTTCATATGTACATATATTTTTGAGCTTTGTATATTTTGTTTTGATCATTTTTTTGAAAAAACATTTATATTTGGTAATATTTTTATTTTTAGGATATTAAATTTAAATCTGTGTCTCTCTAATATTTAAATTCACTCATGGAGGTGTTTTTTAACAAATAAATTTCTTTGTTGAATTTTTAAATTTCTCTACGTTCAAAAGTACCTTTCTTTAGTTAAACTTCTGATTTCTAACAATCCGTGGGAGGATTATAATGAAACTACATTTTAAAAATACATACATGTATACTTAGGTGTACTAACGATGTGCAGTACCGATTTTCAAGCTTTGGTTAAGACAAGCGCTCAGGTTCAGCCGCTAAGAAACTGGAATTAATTAGATGCTGCTGTTAAGTCAAAAAAGCAAAAAAGACAATAATTATGAACCTGCGATAATTTTTCGAAACATTATTAAAGATTGGCTTAAAAGAAATAAACCCGTATGTACGTACTGCATTCAAACTAGCCGCAGTTACCTAATATTCCAAATGGACCTAATGTTGCGAAAATGAATACAACAGATACATATGTATACGTTATTTGAAAATATTAACAAAATAAGAATTAATGTTCCTAACTTTATTTTTTGTTATTTATTTTTAAATATTCTCAGCAAGTTAGTTAGCGTTTTTAATCTAAATCTTTTATTAAATTTAAAAAAATTAAGTTAGTATTATTATGGAGGAGGATCCCGGGATCCCAGGAACTTTTAAAAAATTTCCCGCCTTGCCGAAATATTAAAAAGTGCGAGAGATAAAAACTCCTAGTTGTGGGGTAATGTAAACAATTACTTTACAATATACAATTTTGCAAATTCAGGTTGTGGAAGAAAACTTATTTATACAAGGCATCGGGCACTAAATTCAGACTGGCATTTCAATATTAGTGGTAACCTGTTACCACCTAGTATTCAATTTACAAGCAGTGCAATACAATTTAAAAACAAACTTCTTTCACTATATGCTTTATATCTTCATTTAAGTATTTATGTACATATGTATATACATATTTCAATATTTTATATATTTTTTTGCCTTTTTGCTCTATTGATAAATTTTGTATAATTACTTAATTCAGTTTTTATTCTATATCTTATGTATTTCGCTTTAATATCACGTACTTTAATTAAAAGATGCATATCTTGTTGTATGTGATTTACAAATAAAAAAATAAATAAATAAATAAAATAAATAGGTATAAATTAGGTTTATCTATTTTGAAATTCGCTATATCTTAATTTGTCGCCGGGTAACTATTAAAAAATAGTGAAAAGATGACACTGTTTTTTTATGATTGTACAAAATTCATATGCACATAACACATACATATTTATACATACATACATATATATTTATGTATCGAACTATCTACATATTTGACTATGTTCGTAACTTTGTATAGAAACGTTATCAATGTGATACAACATGTCATCTATTAAGACAAAATACAAAAAACTAGGCAGTAGTGTTTAGAATTTTTAATCGTATGCAATAAAGGAAAGAAAGATTAAAAAAGGGGTGATAAATGTTGTAATGACCGCAGATTTAAATTACGTTTATAAATACAATTCAGACTACAGTTTGAACAAATATTTGACTTTGACAAATTGTTTCTTTTTAAACGTGACTTCTAATATACCAATCCGGCCAACAACGGTAAATAAAAAAAACAAGAACATGGTGCTAGTGGTAACGATAATGATTATTTTTTCTCTTTTTATTATTATCTCACATTCAATACAAGCTAAATACAGCGATATTCAGGTTTAACGAATCAACTAATGGCAGGCCCAAGGTAGTAGCGTGGCATTACCTTGTTATTGTTTACTATACCTTGTTCAAAGCTAATGTCAAAAGCTGAATGCATTACGTCCGTTTGATTACGCGCTGCTTCAATTTTTAACAATAAGCTAAAAGAAATATGGGGGTTGTCGTCCCTACAAGAACAATATCCTGCATGGTGAAATTATTGTACCAGGTGGTGTTACAAGCACAGCTGATCTACTTTTTTCATGCATAAATCGAGGCTGGGTAGTCAAAGTTGTTTGCTTACATTTACATATCTTTTTTTGACAACCGAGCCAACGAAAACTACAACAAAAACGAAAATTGTATTCACCAAAATTTGTTGTTGTAAAATCAACACCACCTGATAAATTATTGCGCCATTTTTGGTATTAAGTTTATTTAGTTTTTAGTTATTTAGTTTTTGATAGATATTATCAAATTTTGATTTTCAATCGCATATTTTTTTAAAAATTATACTTTTTTCCTTGAAAAACTCTTAGCATCAAAACAAAATTAGGAACATTTCATTAACGTGTGAAATACTGATTTAATCCAGCTAAACAACTTGAAACCTGAAACATTCATTTTTCAGCCAGTTAGTTGATGTTTGGTTGTTTACAATTTTCTATTGTACTGAATTTAAAGCTTAGCGATTTTGGGCAAATACAAATCATTATATTTGAAAACGAAGAAAAATAGGACAAATCTATTTAAAAAAGGACAATTCAGTTAAAAAAAGGACGATTTTTTTTTAATTTTAAAGACTGTCCTCTTAAAAAAAGGACGAATGAATGGTCACCGTAATTATATAAGATAACAATTTTGCCAAGCTAAGTTAGAAAACATACATATGGCGCAAATAAAAAACAGCGGATCTGTTACTCCTACTTTGTTCAATATACCTTGGCTACCATCTTTGTCATGCCCTTTTGCTAAACAAATTTTGTAGGGACTTTTACTCTAATTTTAACCCCATTAGGTGATGGTGATAGGTTGTCAGTATGTTCTAGGAATATGTTTATGAGGGAAAACTAATGGGGGTTGATTTCTCGAGGAGCAACTCCGGGGAAGTTGGAGGGGGTTTTACCCAATTTGTTTTATTAAACTTTAAATGGAAACCCTCTAAGGGCGTGGAGACAGGAGGTAAGTATGTTTGAGGAATACGTTTTCGAGTGAAAACTAATGGAGGTCGGTCGTACACTTTATTTTTCTAAGGCCGACTCTGGGGAAGTTATGAGCGTTTATACATAATTTTTGTAAATTTTGTATGGCAGCTCCCCTAGGTGATGGAAATAGGGGGTAAGTATACTCTAGAAATACGTTTTGGAGGAAAAGCTAATGGGGGTCTGTAAAACATTTTATTCCTCTGGGGGCAACTCCGGAGAAGTTTTAGGGGTTCTCACCCTCCTTTTTTTTAAATTTTTATATGGCAACCATGTTAGGGGCTGGAAATAGAGTATAATAATGTTCCACAAAAAGGGTTGGGAGGACAAATTAATTGGGGTCGGTCTTATAGTTTACCTTTGTAGGAGAACCCTAGGAGCTGTGGGAGCGATTTAAAAAAATTAAAAATAAAAAGAAACTTTGTATGGCAACTCTGCAAGGAGCGGCAATAGGGTGTAAGTATGTTCCAAAAGAATGTCCGAGGGGAAAAATGATTGGAAATCGTCGTACATTGCACATTGTACGGGGCAACTCTGGTACATTTGTAGAGGTTTCTATGTACAAATTTTAGAAAAATAAACAGAGGTAATCTTGGTTTTTGACTTATATTTCGGTCAGTTATCGGGCGATTTTGCTGGATTGCAACAGCGATTTTTTCGCAGATATTTCTGATAGTTTGGTGTCACTTACATGCTTATGCGATATTGGAGGCTTCAAAAAGTTGAGTTCAATCATAACACGGACAGATGGACAAACGGACATCGCCAGATCCACTTCCTTATCTATAAGGACCAAGAAAAAATGTTTATACTTTATTGGGTAGCAGAAAGATATTAAAGAAATTTACGGAATGTCAAACTAATAAATACCCTTATCATTTATGTGAAGGAATAAAAACTAACGAAATTGTAACGACTTTATAGGTTCTATTTATTATGCGTACCCTAACATAACGCCATAACCAAAACCAGGGTACACTCATACAGGTCATATCATTCACTTTTACAAACATTTAATTTTGTATTAAATTTGTTTAATTTTTTGACATTCCCACGTTCAAACACCTAGTACCTGGTTTTGTGTAGCCTGGGGCCAAATCGTCGCATTCGATTCGAATCGAAATTTTAAAATTCTTATTAGAATTCCTATACTTAAAGCATTGACAACTCGATCGATCGAGTAAAATTTCGATTCGAATCGAATGCGACGATTTGGCCCCTGGCCATAACCATAAAAAAAGGGGAAGTGGTATTTCCTTTACAATTGCACAAATTTTGTGAATATATTATGCGTTAAATCGTATAAACTATAACAGCTATCGATTTCAAATGTTTCACAAAAAGTAATTGTACAACAATTTTTTGGGTTGGGGGCAGAAAAATTTACAATTTTTATGAAATTTTCGATACGCTTTATCTCGTAAACTATAACAGCTATCGACTTCTAGTGTTCTACGAAAAGTAATTGTATGTTAAGGCCTACACTTTAAAAAAAACATTTTTTGAGTAGGGGAGAGGAAGGGTTAGCTCCCACAAAAATAAACACTTTTTATTACATACACGCTATATCTCGTAAACTATGACAGCTATCGACTTCAAATGTTCTGCAAAAAGTAATTGGACAATAAGGCCTACACTTTGGAGAAAAAAAATGTTGGTTGTGGCAAGGGTAGCTTTCATACGAATTAACAATTTTTAAGAAATTTTCGATGCGCTCTATTTTCGAAACTATCGACTTTAAGTGTTCTACGAACAGTAATTAGATGATAAGACTTACAATTTGGGAAACGAATTTGGGTAGTGGCAGGAAAAGAGGTAGCTTCCAAACAAATAATAATTCCAATGAAATTTTCGGTACGCTATATCTCGACACCTATCGACTTCTAGTGTTCTACAAAAAGTAATTCCATAATAAGACCCACATTTTGGAAAAAAAAGTTGGAGAAGAGCAGGGGGACTAGAAGATCCCATAAAAATTAACAACTTTTATTAACCTTTTAATACGAATAATGTCGAAAATTTTTATAACTCTCGACCTACAACCTTTTACATCTATTTCTATTACTCATACCAGTACGAACGTCAAAATTTTATGGACTTTAAAACTTGCACAAGGTATTTTTATTATATTATTTGCAGTACAGAACAACTTAGCTGGGTATATTAAAAGACCAATATGAGAGGTATATAAGATTCGATGTAGCCAAATATAGCGATCTTACATGTTGTGTTTTAAAGTGTAAATGTCAAAAAAGTTTTAATTTTTGTACATAATTTTATTTTTTGACAATAACATTTCCAAATATCCGCTGAACTCTTGATATTACCTGAATGAGTAAGCCCTGGAAAAGAAAGTGCCTTGCTAAAGCGAAGACATGAATGAATACGAAGACAAAGTTCCCATTCTGTTTTTTTTTTCTGGAAATTGTAACATTTTTCAATTTTGCTAATGACAACTTTTTGTATAACAAAAAAATGTATTTTGCAAAAATGTATTTTGACATCATAAGTATTTGAAATTCAAAATACATTGGAAGGTGGTATTTCAAATACAAGTATTTGAAATACTGCCCAACCCTGTATACACTATAATTAAATGTGTTTAAATTAGTGGTTATAAACCTTTAAAGTCTAGACAATTACACGCTTCTTAGATAAAAGGAATTACATATACTTTTCAATAGTAAAATAGCAAAAACCACCAAATATTTTACTGTCTAAAAATCAAATAAATTTTAAATTGTACCATGATGGTAGTCAACAGCACTGGTGTATCTATGTGGCCGCCGCCTTCAATATAATGAAGAAGTTAACTACATGGCAATAATTGCTGCCAGCTGCATTTGTAGTCGTGTAGCATTGTTGCTTGCTGTCGTCTATTTATTTAAAGCATTAAGCATAGTTTTAACTGTGTATATGAATATGTTGTTTATTTTTTAATAAAATGTAACTATAGATGCACATAAACGTATAACTAAACTGAAAATAAATTAAAATTCACAGTCCGTTGTTTTACTTTTTGCACTAAACAGAAAAAATATATTTCAACTCCTAAGCAGAAAAACTAAATAGTAATAATAACAAAATAAAATAATCACAAGTTTGATTAAAATAGTTTAACTAATTTTTTAAAGGGAATAAACTATATAAAAAACACTCTTTCTCACACTCATCAATTTATCCTTGCATGGCGATTTTCCTAAAGAACACATCGCTTCAGCCTGGGTTGTTTTTTATTTATTTTTGAAATTGCTGTGCAAATCATAGTCTCAAAGCCGCATAACTCCGCTCTAACTTCTTCTCTTTGTGCTTTACGTGGTAATTGTTTCTAGTATAGAAGTGTTCAGCTCATCTAACTGGGCTCTTCGCTTTTCTGTTTTAAGCGTTGACGGTACAGGCTATGGAACTGGAAACTAAGGTAATGAAAGTCGTTGCTTATGCGGAGGATGTACACAGAAAAAAAAACACTTTCTAAAATCAAGAATTTTTAGCCTTTAATTTCGATATAAGCATTTTTAAAATCAATTTTTTCAAATATTAACATACCTGCAAGTTGTAGAATTTAAATGTCTAAATCAGTAAATGTAGCAATATTCTGAGGCAGAAGTGGAGGAATGTTAAACAAATAAAAGACGTCCTTTGCGAAACTTGTTTTAAGTCTTCAAAAACAGATTAAAGTTAGGGAATTTAGGCCTCGATGCGGTAGAATATTTTGACATCTTCAAAATTATTTTTTCAAATCTAGGCATTTCAACTAAAATTTCTTTACCACTGCAAATATTTTTGCCTCTTCAAAAATTGCTTTAAATTCTGATTGGGCTTCTGTCCTTTTAGTCTCAAGACGCAATATCAGGGTTTTTAGAAGAGATTATCCATTTTGAAAATCTATATCCTGCTTTTGTAGAATTACACTAAGCGGCTGTGTGGCAGTCAGTATGCCATTTGAAATACATATGTAATTCGCAAATAAATGCGAAAGTTCTGAAAGACGTTCTTAATAATAAGGTTTTCGAGCACGCTTCCCTATCTTTCTACTCGAGTATCTTTTCCAATGCATCTATTATGTACTTTATTTTTACTGCAAATTGTAAAGTTAAATCATAACGATCCACCCATCGTATTTCGCATAATGGAGACAACTTTGTTCCTGGACATTTCAGAAAAACTGCACTACGCTTAGGATAATGTTTTTAAAAAAAAAATTGGCTGGTTTTCTTAACAAACGATAAAACTTTTTGTATTATTGGTGCCTTGTTGCTTTTCGATATTGAGTTGTTGATTCTATGGGAATAGCAAGGCGTTTGTTTTGCATTTTTGCGGTTTCTTGTATTTTTTTACTGCTCCATTTTCTGCCAACATCATTGAACACCCGTCAGTATCAATCCCTACACAATTTTTAAAATCAAGACCAACGTTTTTTTAAACTCTTAAAACTACTGATAATAGTGTGTTCGCATTAATTAACACTTTGACGTCATCGCCAATATCATTTAAAGCCTCTACAAATGCGTCGATAAAGCTAATGAATTCTTCTTTCGTAAGCTTTTTGTTTACGTTAAAATACCTTAAAGCTAAAGAATTTGGCTTTTTCCTGATAAATCAGTGGTTTCGTCAAAAATAATCGAATTAACGTCATAAATAATTTTTACTATAATTTCGTAAATAAGATTATGAAAGCTTTAATTTATTTCAGTTTGAATCGTTTTCGATTATCTTGTAATGTTCTAAATAATGTTGGCAGGATATTAAATGAACTTTGTTATATTTTTTGTAATATGAATTTTCTATTAAAACGGTCATTGCAGGCTGTTGTTGAGGAAAAGAACAATGATCTTTTAACAATTCTGGCATATTTGTAAACAATAGTCATTGGACATTAAAGGCACTCAAATATAAGGTGTGTTCATTTACAGAAAATTATCACTTATTTTCGATAATTATTACTAGTAAGTGTTCACGTACACAAAAAATTAGCAGCTAGAGAGCCAAAAAAGAGCGTAATATGTTTAGAAACAAAAATGTTTCTGATAATTTCTGCTAGTAAAAATTTTACTATCAGAAATTATTCAAACAGTCTTTCTGTCATTATGCTTTGAAAAAAATTTAAGTTTTAAATTTTTATAAGTTTACAATAACAAAATACATTTGCTTGCAAGTTTTGACTGTAAAAGTGTTCATTTACTTTTGAATATTTTTGAGAGCAATTTTGAAAATATTTCTTTTTACTCTCTCGTTGCTAGTAATTACTGGAAAGTTATTGAACACAACAAGTAATCTGTGAACTTTTCACTCAAAATTTTATGCACGCCTGGTACAAAACCAAGTAGAAATAATGTTAATAAATTTATAATAGAAAATAAGCTATTGAGTAAGTTCTATAATGCACTCAATCAGTCCAAATCTAGAACTTCTCAAAAGTAGTATTTAAGCAGAAGAAAATTCAAATAAAAGAGGAATTGTAAGTTAAAAACCAAACAATTAAACTCGCCTTCTTTGGCTCGAGCGTAAAAGTTAAAAAGCATTCATTCTGCTTTAGGCATTATATCTGCCTTAAAAATCCTTTTTGGCCAGTGGCGTTTTCAGGCACCGGCTACCAATGTTAGGCAGGAAGGTTATTTAAATATCAAGAGAGTAAATTCAGTACAATCTTAAGGAAAAAATTGCAAAATGTGGCCAAAAATTATATCTCCGGCATCATTGAAATCACGGAAGTGAACGAAAAATACCTTTAGAAAATAGCAAAGGAACACCACTCAAAACGAATCCGATATTATTTTAGTACACTAAGGGAAAAAACGTGCTAAAATCAAGATTTTATGCTTGAAATCAAAAATTTCAGTTTCAAAAGTTTGTTAAGCGCAAAAATTCTTAATTCAAGAATAAAATCTTGATTTTTTTAAGAACACATTTAAGATTCTATTCTTGAATAAATTCTCATTTTAAGAACGTATTCAAGATTTTATTCTTAATAATAATCTCAAATTAAGATCATATTCTTTAAATTCAAGAATATAATCTTGAAAAAAAATCTTATTTCAAGATCGAATTTAAGATTGTGTTTTTAGTAGAATTCTTAAATCAAGAATAAATTCTTAAATTTTAAGAATGAAATTCTTGTTTTTAAATTATTTTTAAATTTGAATTCTTGAAAATAATCCTATTAGTTTTTACCAAATCCAATGTTGAAATAAAACTAGGTTTTTTATTTTTTAATTTTTAGTAATTAATTTATATTAACATTTGTGTATGTGTTAAAAATAAAAAAGATGCGCAATGATAATGTAATATTAACAAGAACATTTTTATGTAAATACTAATATTGACTTAGTTTTAATGTATGTCTTTCCATTATTAATTGGATATAAATGTGAAGGAGGACTAGTAAATTCAGAATTTTCAATTACATATATTTTATTAAGCAAGGAACCAATTTCATAAGGCTGAAATCATCAGAAATTATTATTAAAATTACCTTAACTTTACTCTCAGTTGGAAAAACTTCGCAAATTTCAATCAATATTGTGTGGAAATCCTGCGCACGAAGATCTTATCTTTTCTTAATACATCCTCAACTATGACTCTGATAATCTCATCTCGCTTTTCATTTGTAAGATTTTTTTGTTGGTTATAAAACTCGAGAATGTCAGCCCCACTTAATGACTATGTTAACAACGAAACCAAACTCTATATAAAAACATGGAACGAACATATACATAGTTTATGTGTAATCTGTTTAAAATTCGAAGCTTCGACTCTTACCTTATCGAATATTTTTTTACTGACTGCAGTGTTCGCTGAAGAAGTTGGTGTTGAAAATGTGTTAGTTCGCCACAGGCGAAGATTCAATAATAAATATATGAAAAAAAAAAAAAAATGTATCCCCACAGTTTTTCAACCATTCACCTAACTTCGATGGCATTGAAAGTATATCTTCGTCTATTCCAAACTAAAAGAAAACTTATTAATGTCACTTGTTTTTTTGTGTTTTTTATTATTACCTCTTTTTTTTCCACGCAAACAGTTTTTCACGAAACTCCATCCTAAGTCCCAGTGGAGGAAACTTCCTCCGGCATGCTGATCACTTCATAACTTCCAATTGCAATTGGTAACAAATCATCGCTTACTGGTATGGTTACAAGCACCATTTCATCGGTGTTCTGGTTTTCCATTTTTAATTGCTTAACTCCAGTGACGTTCCTTCTAATGTGCTCAGGTGTTCTCTGCACAGCCTAAAATATTTACGTCTATTTAGGTTTTTTTGTAATTATTAAATATTAAGAATTCTTTATTATTGGCTTTACAATTTATATATACATAAATAAGTGGAAGTGAAATAAGTGTATACACACATACATACATATGTATGTATATTGAACCAACATTTTATTTTCATCTTGCATATGGACAATAACAATAATAAAAAAGCAAAATGTTTGATAGCAAACATAAAAAGAAAACAACACACAATTAAAATCTACTAGTTGTTCTTCAAATATAAGAGCACCAATTTACTAAAGAAACAAAACACTTCATGAAAAAAATTTAGATCACCTATACAAGTAAAGCGTTCGCCAATTTAACCAGCACGAAGTGGCTTGGTTGCTGTAGGTTTGAAACTTTTCTTTTTTTTTTGAAAACACAACAGAAAATAAAGCCGCGGGTATTTCAGTTGTTCTTCAAACTTAAGCGCACTCATTTAACAAGGAAAAGCAAAAAATTAAAAAAAAAAAGTACCACAATTTATATGCAGCGAGGGTGCGCTAAGTAAGTGAGCACCTGCTTGATTGTTTCTTATTTCAAACTTTATGTTTGAGTTGTGTGTTGCAAAGAATAAGTAAATGTGTGAATCATTGTTGCCAGCCCACAGCTTAGGTTACACTTTCCAAAAGTGAAAAATACCCAATTTTAATGATAAAGAACATAAAAAAAATATATTTAAAAATAGCTCAAGTCTATCGGCTGTATTCATAATAACTATTGCAGTTCTATTAGAGGGGTATTTGAATGATATATATGGAATAATTGCCAAATAAACCCTTAATAAACCTACAATAATTATTATAAATACAGGCATGTGTTTTTTTTAACATAATTATGTTTAAATTTACAACAAAAACCCCCAGTTCATAAAACGTTTGCACAACAAATAATACAAGTTCTTATGTATGCCCAATTTTTAGTGTTAGTAAAAAAAACTTTTTAATTTAGCCAAAGGTGGCAACAATGGTGTGTATGAAGTTATGTGAGTGTGAGGAACTTCAACTTGTGTTGTTTAAGTCATAAATTCTTCATTTTATGAATAACATTGACGAAGAGCAGACGTTAATTTTAAAATGGAATGTAATTGCGTAATTGAGAGTTTATTAAACAAACCCTTTTCGCAATTAAAAACTGAAGAAAAATCCAATTTTATTTCAAAAGGTAGACCAACACCACCTTTGCCAAATCTCACTTGCACAGTTAATTCAAAAAACCGGACTTTTACTAGGCACTTTTTTGTGTCTAGTTATAAAGAAAAATCTTGGCTATGCGGTTGTCCCGTTATAAATAAGTTATTTTGTTGGAACTGTTTGCTTTTTGCCAAAAATAGCGAAAAGGGTGTTTGGACTGCAGGTTATAATGACTTAAATCATTTAACATCGGCAATGACAAAACATCAAATGAGTCAAGCACATATTAATAACAGCATATCCTTAAAAACATTTGGAGATGTGCGCGTTGATTTTTTACTTGATGAACAAAAACGAATTTCAGTTTCAAGACATAATGAACAAGTTTCAGAAAACCGTCAAGTAATTCAACGACTTGTAGATACTGTATGCTTTTTAGGTACACAAGAGCTAGCTTTTAGAGCCAACGATGAAACTGAGAAATCAGAAAATAGAGGGAATTATATTGAATTACTGCACCTAATTGCCAAATATGACAGCAAACTAGATCGTCATTTATCTTCATCACAATATTTCAAGGGCACTTCTAACCACATTCAGAATGACTTGATTAATGCAATTGGTACTGTAGTTTTAAATAATATTGATATAGAGATTAACAAAGCTACGTTTGTTTCTGCAATGTTAGATGAAACAACAGATATAAATAAAAAGTCCCAATTGTCGTTCGTTTTTAGATACGTTGATTGCAAAGGTATTGTGAGGGAGAGATTTTATAAGTATTTGGATGTAAGTGATGGTCGTACAGCCAAAGCCATTTCTGAAAAGCTTATTGACTTAATAAAAAGTAAGAATTGGGGAGCAAAACTAATAGCTCAGACTTACGATGGTGCACCTGTTATGTCAAGTGATTTAAATGGTACTCAGGCTAAGGTTAGAGAGGTGTTCCCAAGTGCTATGTTTATACACTGCAATGCACATGTTTTAAATCTAGTCCTTTCACAATCAGTAAGCTATATTCAAGAAGTGAACATATTTTTTACCACTTTGAACGGATTGTCAGCATATTTCTCCCACTCAACTAAGAGATCTCAATTTTTTGATCAGGTTCTAAAACGGAGACTTCCTACTATTGCTACCACGAGATGGAATTATTCATCTCGACTTGTTAATATAGTTTTTGCATACCGTCTTGATCTCATATTATTATTTGAGGAGATAATAGATGATCCAGACACTTGGGGCGCGGATGCGATTCAAGCTAGAGGATTTCTTCAGTTTTTAAGCACTTTCAACACAGTTTTCATGTTGGAAACGTTTCATGACATATTTGCATCTACTGACATTCTATTTAATATTCTTCAAACGAAATCATTAGATATTCAATATTGTTTTGAACACATAAAAATAACTAAAGAAAAAATATTGGAGTACAAGTCAAAGTTTGATGACCTTTTTAGTCGGACAAAAAGCTGTGCTTGTGCAATTTTCAAGCGGGGTGAAAGTTCAGATGGTTTCCAATTACGATACAAGTCCTTATTTAATAAAGTAATTGATACTTTATTCACTCAAATGGATACCAGGTTTAGATCTTTTGAAAATATGAAATTTATGGAGCTATTAAATTCAAAGAGATATATTGATTACCAAAGTGCATTTCCCCATGAAGCTTTCGAAAGTCTTCAGAAATCCTACGGATTGTTTTTTGATTTTATTAAACTCAAAAATGAATTAGTTGTATATTATTCGCATTTACAGTTCCGTGAAATATTTATTAAAGATATTCCTGGAACCTTAATATATTTAGATTTAAGAGACACCTTTTCTGAAATTTTCAATTTGAGCACATTAATACTAACAATTCCTGCATCAACCAGTTCCGTAGAAAGATCCTTTTCCGCTCTTAAAAGAATTAAGACTTATTCACGAAACCAAATGCATGAAGAAAGATTGTCTGAATTGGCAATTATTTCAATTGAAAAACAATTTCTTAAAAGCCTAAAAACAAAAAATTCTTTTTATGATGAAGTAATCGAAACTTTTGTAAAAAAAACTCGGCGTATTGAACTTACATATAAGTAAAAATATTATAAAAAAAAAATAAAACCCAAAAAAATAAATAAAAATAAATTAATGTGCTGTTTCTACAAGCCAATTGAGTGATTGTCTTGGACGATTTATGTGTATTTTGTTTGTGTTACAATAACAAAATACACATAAATTGTCTAAGACAATTACTCAATTGGCTTGTAGAAACAGCACATAAATTAAAAAAAATATATAAAAAATCAAAAAAACTTAAAACAAAAAAAAATACAAAAAACAAAAAAACTCAAAACAAAAAAATATTAATTAAATAAAATGGGACCTTTGTCTATCACGTCCTTGTCGTGGTCCTGGAAAAACCGAGTATAGACGTTATATAAAAGTTCAAAAGTAGGAGAGAACACCTTGACAAAAACCTCACGGCACGTCACTGCTTAACTCAAAATTTCTTTTACACTTTTCCTCACAACGCGTCTTCTTCATTTAGCGTTTTACAATTTATAAACCAAACGTTTTCTTTAATGTTAAATCAAGAATTAAATCTTAACTTACGATCTTAAAATCAAGATTGCGTTTTAAATTTTTAGAATTCATTCTTAAAATCAAGAATTTATGCTTAAATTCGAGAACGTCAATCTTACTGACTAAAATTCAAGATTGAAATCGGAAGATTTCTGCAATCTACATTCAAGAATTTTATTCTTAAATCTAGATCGTCTTTTTTTTCTTAGTGTAGTCATACCAAAAAGAAGGTACTTTTATTTTTAATGATTTTATTTTAAAAAAGTAGTCGCAAATAGTTTTAAAATAAGGAGAAGAATACTTTTTTGTAAATTTTATTTTCATTTTATATATGTACTTAACATTTTTAATTTAAAAATTTCATTTTTTGTATTTACCGTAGATAAGATTCGAACCAGGGACTTTCCCCACTCAAGCACCAGCGCGCTATCTCTAGGCCACCGATACATTTTGTTTTTAAATGCAACATAATATATTAAAACAAGTTTTGTTCTGTTTGATTTGTTGAAGTAACCCGAATAGACTTGATTTATAATAATAACGTGCTTTTAAAAAGTCATTACAAATTACATAACAAATCGAAGAAAAGTGGCAATTAAGGCTACAAAATAATGAATTAAGGAAGTCATTATTAAAAAGTTTGTAAGTGAAGTTTTTGCTGGGAACTTAAGAATGCGTCCTGTAGTACCACTGCCTATCGGTTAAAACGGCATCGTAAAAATTTTGCAAAGTCATGCTTACATATTAAAAAATCGAAATATATTTTTACTTGTCTCTTTATATGTATATACATATGTATGTAAGTATTTGTTGTTTTTGCAATTTTCACAGTTGACTATTAAACAGTTAAATTAGTGGAAATAGGAAAAACATCATTCAGTTGCCATGATATATGTTTGTACCTTTTAAAATGATAAAATGATTATTTGTAAATAATTTATCATTGTTGCTCCTTGCAACCAACAATGATAAATAATTAAATTTTACATACACAAACAACGTGTCTATTACACTGTTGTAAACATGCGTACACATCTACATATATACACTCAAAAAATTATTATCATTTAAACACCCTCCAACAAGATATGCATTTAAATAAACAAAAAAGTTTATTCAAATTCAAAATAAAAATAAAAAACGTCAATACAAAATAACAAAATTTTAAAAAAAACACTAATGTTTACACGTTTATGTTTTGGTTTTTTAATAATTGGCGCTTTGTTCATTTAAAATTTCATTTGTTTTTGCTAATTTTTCCTACCAACACCAACCAAGTACAAGGTATTTTCGACACCAGACACTCATTTTCTTCATCAGTACCATCTTTGAACGGCAAGAATGTTTTTGCCTGAAAACATAACCTATTTAACTTACATGTTATTCAGAAATGGAAACGGAATTTATTTTTTGTAAATCAAAAAGTCAGGTGGATATAATTTGTCTATCAGATAGTTGAATACAGCATATTGCTGCTTTTATGCTGAGGAATAATAAACTTAAAAGACTTTAATTTTTTTGACTTTTTTCAAAAAGTCACTTTATAATAATCATTTTTTGGCTTTTATTCTTTCGGTCAGAAATAAAAGTTAAAATTTGACTTTTATTTTTTAAGTCAAAAATAAAAGTTAAAATTTTACTTTTTTTTTAAGTCAGAAATAAAAGTTAAAATTTGACTTTTGTTCCTATTGAAACCAGATGTTAAAAAAGTTTAATAAAATTTTAATAAAATATTAACACAGTTTTTATTTTTAGAATTATAAGTACATGTTGTATTTGTATTAAAAAAAAAATATAATAGAGTGCATATGCATACGAAAACGTTTATTGGCTAGAAAGTTAATGAGTTGGTTGGTGTTTTGCATATTTTGCTCTGAAAATACAAATTACATTTAACTTTTATTTTTGACTTAAAAAATAAAAGTTTAATTTTAATTTTTATTTAATTTATATTTTGACTTAAAAAATAAAAGTCAAATTTTAACTTTTATTTTTGACCGAAAAAATAAAAGTCAAATTTTAACTTTTATTTCTGACCGAAAGAATAAAAGTCAAAAAATAAAAATAAATTTACGGAACACTTTTTTAAATTTTTACTGTAATAGTTTTCTAGGTGTATGTATATGTACGTATCTACATGATTTTTATCTGATTTGTATTTAGGGATGGGCAAAATAATAGCATTTTAAAAAATTAAATAATTGGTGAATCAGATCACGTCCACTATTCCAAGCAAAGGCGACTCTCAGAAAAACAGGCCCATAATTTAAACGTTGGCAGCAACTTCACGAACTCACATTAAACTTTTTTAAATTTCTTTACAATTCTCCTTTTAAATACAAGTTATTCCACATTGGTAACTGCAAACTGTCATGCTTTTGTACTTCTTTATCTAATTTTTCAGTAATATTAGTCATTTCATTCATAAAATTACAAAATTTCAAATTTAATTGAGTTTTTAAATGTTTTTTTGGTTTTCTTTTGTTCTTAGTTTTCTTCTCCAAAACATATGGTTGTGTTTACTAACACAAACACTTAATAAAAGTGTGGCAGTATTGTTGAGAGCATTCTTTTTTAAAGTGAGAGCTGCATTTGGCAGCGTGATTTTACGTCAAATTGCATAGAAAAAAAAATATGTTTGTGCTCTTAAGTGTATTTTTTTAATACAACTTAGCAACCATTTCAGTAGAATGAAATAAATTGCTAGATTTCAGAGCAGTATGCTTAACATATCTACATGCGTAAACGCCGGGCTTACCGTAACCCCAGTGTTGCCAACCGATTTGTTTGAATACCTATGTATACCAAAAAATCGGGATTATCCCTACAAGTTCAATCAACTTTTCCTACAAAAATCCCTAAGCATTAAAATGAAAGAAAAAGTTATAAAAATTTATTTAATTCGCATTAGCCAAATCCATTGCGAAGAATGTGACCATTTGAATCACATTTTTAAATATAACTCAAACATTTTAAATTTGCTACTTAAGAACATCGATGATTGTCTGAACAGTCTTAATGAAAACCTTTAGGGGATTCACAAGGTGTTCTATTATGTCCTATTGTCATAATGTTATAAAATATCGCAATGGTTTAAAAACTTTGTTGTTGTCTTTTAAGCAAAAATAGTTCCAAAAAAATACTACGTCGTATAGTATGTTTATTAAATTGCCAAAGCAATGTCATATACACCTACGGCGAGTATCCAAAAGTTGGTAAAGGTTTTTAAACAATTATGAAATTTTATAACATTATGACAATAGGACTCTTTTATGTCCTTGTGAATCCCCGAATTATAAAAACAGTCTTGTTCTACTTACCGTCAGGCCAAGTACATTAAAATGTTTTCTGCCGATGTGGAAAAGCATTTATTTGAAAGAAAAAAGACCGAAGAGAATGGCAAAAACATGGTTCGCCTCAACATAAAACTAAGATGAAAGAATGCTTGCTGGAGGTACACAAATTGGCATCACTGAAGAAATATTTAAAAGGCCTAGAAGCGACAAATTATTCTCTATCACGATCTGCCAGATGTCTTAAAAGACCCATTATCGCAAAACCATCACTGCGTTATCTGAGTGGATTCTGGGCTAGAAATGTCGAATAAAGATGTGATCTGTTTGCAAGTCATTTAAGGAAAGTGTTTACTCCCAACTCCACTGACTGGAGGGAACTACCGCCAGTTGTTATACGTAGTACGTTTTCACCTTCTAGATGTTGTAGAGGCTATCGTTAATTTAAACTCTAAAAAAGGTCCAAAATGCTTTTAGAGTTGCCCTGCATTGCAAAAATAATAATTCTTTTTATTTTTAACGCCATACTACGGCTTGAAAACTTCCCGCCCGTATGGAAAACGGCCTTGGTAAGCATGATTCCTAAGCCTGGAAAAGATCCTTCTAAGGTGGAGTCCTACAGGCCTATAAGTCTGTTACCTACTGTATCGAAGATGTTCAAAAAACTGCTAAAAAAAACCAGCTGACCCCGTTCTTTAACGCAATAACTCCAAATCACCAATTTGGCTTTTTGAGTGAACATAGTACCATCGAACAGACCCACAGATTGGAACAGGTTATAAAAAAACCTTTGAGGAAAAGAAGTACTGCTCGGCGCTATTTATAAATGGGGGATTTTATGTCAAGTGACCCAACTTTTTTTTTTCGATTGGAAAGAAATTTGGACCAAAGTAAGTTTTTGCAGAGATTAGTTTAGACACAATTTTTTAACACGATCGGTCAAGAACTCTCTAAGCTAGAGGGGTTCAAAATTTGATGTTTTCGGCAAATAGGTGTTTTTTCTCATGCATTTAGTTTATTACCATTTGCTTTTAACAAAATTCGTTGCAAATGTTTCTTAACATAAAAATTTTTTTTTTTTTTTGCTTAAGAGATAATTTTACATAAATAGCAACAAAATCAAAATAGAATATACGCGAAAATTGGAAAACCTCTGCCTTGAGTTACAAAACATTATTTTTTTATAGATATCCCACTTGCATCCCACTAAGTGACCTCCAAGCTCTTCAAAGAAAAGACCTAAGCTTTCTTTTGAGCAAAAAAAAAAAATGGGCATATTTGAAAAAAATTTCTTTTTTCTAATTACATATTTAAAAAAAAAAATAAAAAATTTTTTTTTAATATTAAAAATATTTTTTTCTGGAAGATTGAAGAAAAAGCTATCGAAACTATTTGGGACGAAATTTGTTAAAAGCAAAATGTAATAAACTACATGCATGAGAAAAAACACCTATTTGCCAAAAACATCAAATATTGAACCCCTCTAGCTCAGAGAGTTCTTGACCGATCGTGTTAAAAAATTGTGTCTAAACACCTCTCTGCAAGAACTTACTTTGGTCCAAATTTCTTTCCAATCGAAAGACATCGGTTTTAAAAGTTGGGTCACTTGACATGAAATCCCCCAAATGTCTCTAAAGCTTTTGATAAAGTTTGGCATAAAGACCTGCTGAACAAGTTAAGCTGAACTTACCGGTGAATATCTTCAACACTTTAAAAAATTACGTAGTCGGTTAACAACTTATAATAAAAGAAAGAAACTGTTTGAGGCGTCTACACAAATAGAGGCGGCGGGGGTTGCTCAAAGGAGTATATTAGGTCCAATTCTGTATTTAATTTACACAGCAGACATGCCCACAAATAATTTTACTCATACTTCGATATTTGCTGATGATACCGCATTTCTCAGTATTCCTAAAGACCCTAATGAGGCCTCGAAGCAACTGTAACATCACGTATCCCAAGTAAAAAAATGGGCAAATTCATGGGGTATTAAAATAAGCGAACCGAAAGGCACCCACGGTGCTTTTACTTTAGATAAGGTAACGTGCCCCCAATTTTTGTTAACAACCATACGGTACCTCAACGAATTGAGACGAAATATCTTGGCATATACTTGGATCGCCGCACATAGGGGTATTTTGCCATTCTAGCCGGACATTACTTTATATTTTTTTACAATAAAGCTTCTTAAAAATTACTGAGTGCTCCTAGATTGATGAAACTTGGCAAAAATATGTATTGTAGTCATAGACATTTAAGGATTAAAAAACAATAAAAATCGAGACAAGGGGAAAAAAGTTCCCCTAAGAAGAACTAATACCACCTCTGAAAAATTAAAATTGTTTTTAAGTTTTTAATACTTTTGCTAGGCAAATGCAACTTTAAACGTAAGAGAAAGCTAAAAAAATCTCCACTTGGACAGTGTCGTCCTCTCCCCTTTCGTGGGCGGCGGCATAAAGTAAAATTTGCAAAAATAATGTATATAATAAAAATAATGGAAAACTTACGCTCAAACACTATAAACGTAAAATTTTTAAGTTTTTATGGGTAATGGCAGAAATTCCCCCAAACCCCACCCCCCAAAACGGCTCTGTACAAAAAATTTTTTTTTATATACATATTTTTCTAATATTCACAAAAAATTTATTTTTAAGCTTTTTTGTCTTTTTTTTTGTAATTTAATGTATTAAATTTATCTGAAAATAAGTAATTTATATATAACAATAACTTTTTTGCAGAAGTAACATTTAGTTTAATGTATGAACACAAAAGCTAATTTATTTAAAAAAATATCCTTTTGCACTAAGAACAGGAGTGCCACTGTTCTTCTTCGTCTGTTTATTCAAAGAACTCTTCTAAATCTGAATCCTCTTCAAAATCAAGAACAGGGGGAAGCATTAAAGAAACTGCTTCTTTCGTAAGGGGCAATGAATTCTTTTTTGGAGTTGGTCTTATGCTAGTCATCAGTGGGTCAGAACTGAGCCAAAGTCTATTAATAATATCTACGTTACACCGAACTCTTGAAAACTTTCTTGCAAAACTCTGCCTGTAAATCCGAAAATGTTTGTTTCGTGCCTCAGCCGCTTCTTCTGATAACAGCCAAAAAGGCAATTGATCCATGTATTAAAATCCTGTGCATTGTATACTAAAAAGTTTTCTGAAACTGTATAAGCACTGTTTCGCCGCTGACATGTCGCCATCTCCTTGACATTTTGAAAGTTCACACAATTTTCTATTTAAAACTCGCAATTTCTGCTAAACAGATTTATCTTTACATTCTCGTACTATTTGTAATAACTATAATCTTGTATAAACTTTTTCCATTTTACTTTCGTAGTTTTAAAAGTGTCCTGAAAACAATTTCGTGCAATAACTACAATATATATACACTAAAAAAATAAGTACTTGAAGCACAGATTTGTTTCTCTTTAAAAAATAATTTTTTTAAAACAATTTTTAAAGGTTTTGAAGGCAGGTTCATTTATTTTGTTGCATAAAATAGCGTTATTAAGAAAGTTGTCGCACATGTATACATTATCAGTTTAGGGGCGGGTAAAAAGTACAGCCTCGCACATACCTTTTTATGCATGCAATGTCAGTGTAAAACACAATTAATCCTGTTAAAAATTAATTTCAATTTACCTGTAATAATTTAAATTAAAAACATTAAAAAACTATTAATTATCGAAACGTTTTATGACCCACAAAAAAGTTTCTTACTCATACATATGTAAACACACAGAATGAGAAAAAACAGAAAAAAGTGAAATTTTCAAAAATTAGCCAAAAAAAATGGCGCAAAAACGCGTAACGTTTTCGTTTTTCGTTTAAAAGTAGAGATTTAAGGTTTTATTGTGATGAAAAAGATTTTTAGGATAATGACTGCCATCACTTGTAAAAACCTTTTGGTTTGATTTCTTTTAATCAAAAAGTGAACAAAAAACCTCTTTTTTTAATTTCGAAGGAATTTTTTTAAAATAAAACTTAAAATAAAAAATAAAAAAAAAATAAAATAAGGTAGCTGCTTGTATAATCTTTTGCAGAAAGAAAAAATCAATGTAAAATCTTTGTTTGTTTAGCTACAAAAAAATATATTGTAAACCTCTCAAAACCATTAAAAGTTAACAAATTGCAGGCAAATTTACTTAACTTTCCTGACTTTGACAGTACCTCAAAACGACAAATTGCAAGCAAAAGATTTGAAAATTCACTATCCGATACAGAATTTTGTAATCTGTCGAGCTGCGCCCTTAATTTTTAACATTTCTTAAATTTCCATTTTGGCTTAAGTCCGGCTAGATTGGCAAAATACCCCTATGTGCGCCGCCTCACATGTTCCCGCATAGATGCAAAGATGACACAATTGACACCTTAAACGACCCAAATCCACTTAATAATTGGTAGAAGCTCTGTGCTATGACTTGATTGTAAACTGCTGCTCTACAACTTAATTTTGAAACCAATTTGGTGCTAAGAGTAACAATTATGGGGCACTGCTTCCGCCTCCAACATAAAAAAATTCAACGCCATCAAAACAAAATTCTAAGAATGATAACTGGTGCTCCTTGGTATATAAGACAGCAACATCCACAAGGATCTGCAAGTTCCACTAGTTGAATGCGAGATCCCAAACTATGTGGGCAAGTATTTAAATAAACTGGAAACACATTCAAATCCGCTCGCTCGAAACATCTTGCAAGTTAGTGGGCACCTATCACTCTTAGATTAAGTAAACCAATTTTTTATGATAACTTAAATTTACATCTGGCACTGGCTGGACTAATATAAACTACTTAGTTCGCCAAAGGCGAAGATTCAATAATAAATATTATGAAAAAAATAATAGTAAAATAAAAGAAAGAGTGGTATGGCTTTAAACCCTTAATCTTAAGTAGACGCAGAAAAAATTTATGATTTCTGCTCATAATGGCCTATGAAGACTCTGACGAGTGTGACCTTCCAAATTTAAACTTTAAGCAATGCTGACTTCAATGTTGCATTGTGTAAATATTCTTGAGAACGGGCTTGATTATAAAAAGAAAATTTATGTTTTAAAGCAGTTTTAATCGTATTAAAAGCATTATTTTTACAAAAACAACTTATTTTTAAAGAAACACCTTTTAAAATATGCGACAGGTGTGACGTTTTAATCAAAACATAAAAGAAGATTAGGAAATTCTGTATGTAATTATTTTACACTCTTTTAATTTAATAAAAATAAAATATGTATCATTATATAGGTACATATTATAATTTTTAATTGATCAACTTGTTTTTTAAAATAATAATAAGAAAATTATTTTTTCTCATTTTAGGCCATTTAATGTAAAATTATCCATATGTAAGCTAGCAAAATCCATTTTAGTTTTGTCAAATTTGGATATAGTTTTTCATTCTTAATAATTTTTATTAAAAACAAATACATATATGTATTTACATAAGTGTACCTAACTTCCTAAACAACAAACAACTTTATTTTGTTGTTGATAAATATAAATCTGATTTAAGCGATTTTTGAGAAAATATAATTTTTCAAGCGTTTTTGTAGTTTATTTAATATCCATCTGCAAAGCCATAAAGTATTTATTTTCTTGGTCCTTATAGATAGGAAAGTCGATCTAGCGATGCCTGTCTGTCCGTCTGTTAAGGATGAAATCAGATTTTTGAAGCCCCCCGATGTTTTATAGACCCATACGTAGAATCAAACTATCAGAAATATCTAATAGCTAATCGTTATTGAAACCCAGCAAAATCGCCCTATAACTGACTGAAATATAAGCCAAGACCCATGACTACCTCTGTTTATTTCTCTAGGATTTGTACACAAAAACCTCTACAAAAGCGCAGGAGTTGCTCCTACACAGGTCCATTAATTTTTTCTAACAAACATTTGTTTTTGGAACATCCTTACGCTCAATCTCCGCTCCCTAACAGGGGTGCCATACAAAGCTTAAGTTTTTCAAAATCGCTCCCACAGCTTCCAGGGTGCTTCTACAAAAATTAAATGTAATACCGAACTCAATTAGTTTTTCCCTAAAAATTTTTTTTTTAACGTCCTTACCCCGTATCTCTAGACCCTATAACGCCTTAAATATCCCCGGACTCGCCCTTAGAGAAATAAAATGTATCACAGACCCCCATTAGTTTTCCTTTTCAAACATATTCATGAACATACTTACCCTATATCATCATCACCTAAGAGCTTCTAGGGTGCTCCTATAAAGGTCAAATCTAAGGCCGACCACAATTAGTTTTTTCCCAAAAATATTTTTGTAGAACGTAATTACTCCGTATTAGCCCTAACAGGGCTTCCATACAAAAAAAAATTATGTTGAAAACCTCGACATTTTCCCTGGAGTCGTCCTTAGAAAAAAATGTATTACAGACCCCCATTAATTTTTCTCTCCAAACATATTCTTATAACATACTAACCCCCTACCACCATGAACTAAGGGGGTTGCCATACAGTATTTACAAAAATGATGTAAAAACGCCCATAACTTCCCCAGAGTCGGCCTTAGAAAAATAAAGTGTACATCAGTCCCCATTAGTTTCCCCTCCCAAACATTTTCCTAGAGCATACTTGCCCCTATCATGTATGCTTCTTAAAAGGATGCTATTTGTATGTTCATGGCTGTAGTGAATCTATTATTAACTAGGTATTAAAATTCTAGTTCAAATTGGTACAAAAATTTGCCACTTGCACTTAAAGATCCATTAGAGTGAAAATGTTTATGTTGCTGCAACCTGTGCTAATTCCCATAATCATCATCACTATTATCGTTATCATCATCTGTCTTTTTCTTAAAGTAGTCCAAATACAAACATGCATACATATAAATAAATGTATGTATGTATGACTTGAAGATTGTAAGCAATTACATATTTGGGTTTTGGCTTCGCAAAAACATTTAATTAAAAAGAAATAAAAATGCTAAAATTTAAAAAAAAAATGAAGAGTAATTTGTTGGAAATATTTTATTGTCAGAACATCTGTTACCGGTTGTTCAAGAAAGGAAGTTGAACCACTTTTTTAACACTAAACTATCCAGTGAATATTATGCTTTTAATACTATTTGTTAAGTACAACATTTTTAATAGAGGAGTTGGTTTAAATGCGGAACCAATATGGTACAAGTCGAATTAAACTTTAATTGTTGTTTTTTTGGCTAAAAACACTGGTTGCCAAAAACAACTTTGTCATTTATGTTTATTTTTAAAAGCAAAACTGAACGCATTTTCCGTACGTAAACATCTTTTTGAGTGTTGAATACACACATACCTGCATACTGTTGGTTTTTTCAGTATGTTTATTCATAAGTAGCAGAAATATTTGAAAAAGGTAGATACTTAATTTTGATTTAATTTTGTTCAAGCAAATATATAATCGATTTTGGAATCTTGATTTTGGTTTAATAATTGATTAAGGTTTTTGTTTTGACTAAAACAATCCAAATTATTTACATAACTTCTACAATTGTTCATGTTTGTTAGGCGTATTGCTTAAAACCTAGAAGTTATATTGGCATCGGTAACGTTATCGGTATTAAAATGTTTATTTTGGCATCGGTATTTTGACTATATGTATCTGTATTGGTGTATTGGTATTTGTAGGTACTTACTTAACGTATTTAACAACAAGTAAGAGCGTTATATTTGGCTGTGCCGAATCTTATATACCCTTCACATTGGTCTTTCGAAACTTTGAACATTTTTTTTATTTAAAAAATATTTCTAATTTTTAAATAGGATTCTCTGTCATATTTTAATTCTTTTAGGGCGACTAGGGAAGTTGTAGGAATTTTAGCTTTTTTAATTTTGTATGGCAACCCCCTTAGGGGGGGGGGGTGATAGGGGGTTAGTATGTTCTAGGAAAATGTTTGCAAGGGAAAACAAGTCGAAGTCAGTCCTTTTTTACCTAGCAACGGGCACCCTGGAAGCTGTAGGGGAGGACTTATTACCATCTTGCCATACTTTGTATAGGAACCCCCTTAGACAATGGATAGGGGGTAAATATATTCTAGGAATATGTATGGGAGGGGAAACTAATGAGGGTCGTTTTTACACATTATTTCTCTAAGGTTGATTTTGGGGAAGTTATGGGCGTTTTTACATAATTTTTGTATGGCAACCCCTTAGCTTATTGTGATAGATGGTAAATATATTCTAGGAAAATGTTTGAGGGAAGCTAATGGGGGTCGGTCGTACAATTTATTTCTCTAAAAGCGACAATGGGGAAGTAACGGTCGTTTTTACATCATTTTTGTAAATTAGATATGGCATCCCCCTTAGGTAAAAGAGATAGGGGTTAAGTATATTTTATCATATTCGTGATTAAACGCCGTCAAAACAAAATTCTAAGAATGATACCTGGTGCTCCTTGGTGTATTAAAAACAGCAAAATTCACAAGGATTTACAAGCTCCGCTGGTTAAATGCGAAATCCTAAACTATGTGGACAAGTATTTAAATAAACTGGAAACACATCCAAATCCGCTTGGTCGAAATATCTTGCAACATAGTGGACAAAATCGTTTGTTAAGAAAGGATACTATTGCGCTTAGAAGAAACCATTGAAATGAATTAATTTTATTAAAAGAACTTAAATTTTAGTCTGGCACTGGCTGAACTAAAATTAATTACTTAGTTTTAAGATTCGAATACTTATTGTTAGTTCGCATAAGCGAAGATTCCATTATAAAACATACGCCAAAAAAATGTTTCGGAGGAAAAACGAATTGGGGTCGGTTGTCTACTTATTCCTTTAAGGCCGTCTCTGGGGAGATTATGGGCGTTTTTGCATCATTTTTATAAAATTTGTATGCTAACTCCCTTAGGTGATAGAGATAGGGGGTGAATATGTTTTAGGAATGTGCTTGGGAGGGGAAACTAATGGGGGTCGGTCGTACATTTAATTTCTCTAAGGCTGACTCTGGGGAAGTTAGTGTTGTTTTAACATTTTCTTCCATATTTTTATAATTAAATCTTTGCCTAACTGACTAACAAACAATAAGTATTAAAATCTTAAAGCTAAACAATTTAAATTTATCCAGCCAGTGCCAGACTAAAATTTAAGTTTTCAAATTAGAGTATAAAACCTTTCTAAAGGTTTTACCTATGTAGGTTAGGTAAGGTTAGGTAGAACAGGCGGCTGCGAAAATGATGAAGTGATAGTTGTGCAGCCCACACTCAAAAAAGTATTAATGTAAAATCTACTTGAAATGGTATTTAAAATACTCGATATTCATTTAAAAACCCTCCAACTAGATATTCATTAAAATCAACAAAATATTTCATTCAAATTCAGCCATCAAAAAAATAACTTACATATTCGTCTAAAATTAACTAGGTTTTCTGTTATTTACAGCTAAACACAAAGTATCGGAAAAAAATTAACAAAATCAAATATTACCAAAAAATAACTGACAAAATTAACTTCAACTGAAAATCAGTATTTTTGTTTATTTAAGGCTTTAAATAAACCTTCAAACCAGTTAAAAAAAATATTGTGTTAGAATTTAACTGTTTTTTTATTTAAAAACAACTTTACGGATTACTTCCTAAATAACTTACAGTCAGTTACTGTAATAATTTTTTGAGTGCACTTGGGTCCGTTTCCTCGGTCCCTTTGTGATACCTAGGGAAGAAAAAAGAAGAAGAAAAAGATAAATTAGATAAGATCAAACAGGAATAAAGATAGAGAGATAGAAAGAAAGTTATCATGTATGGTCAGCGGTAGTCGTCCCATACTGGCCGCTGTCCCCGAACCAACTGCTATCCCTGAAAAAGGACGCCAGGTTGGTTAGGCCAATGTTGGCCACGTCCGACAGGCCATTCAGTCTACCAAAGTGCCTGGTCCGAATGTCCTCCAGGGCCGGACAAAAGCACAAGAGGTTCTGTACGCTTTCAGTCTCCTCCTCGTCTTGACAGCTTCTACAGAAGTCGTTCCAAGGCAATCCCAATCTTTCGGCATGGGTGCCAAATCGGCAGTGGCCGGTGATTGCGGCCACGGTGTCCCTTACCCTTATTAAAGTCTACATATTGTTTTTAGCTGTTTTCAGTATGTAAGGTATATTTTTTATAAATATTTATATCAAACATTTGAGTACATTAATATACTAAAGTGAGTTGCATTCCTAATCTCGTAGTGTACGGACGTGTCTACGCGAGTGTAATATTGGTAATAAGTGATATTAGTAATAAGTGGCAAACAATATTATTAATATACATACATACGTACATACACAAAATAGTGAGAAAAGAAAAACAAAAACAACAAACTAAATAAAAACAAGTAAGAGCGTTATATTCGGCTGTGCCGAATCTTATATACCCTTCACATTGGTCTTTAAATATACCCAGCCGAGTAATTTTGTACTGCAAATAATATAATAAAAATCCTTGTGTGAGTTTTAAAGTCCATAGAAAACTTTTCAAAATTTTAACGTTCGTATGAATAATAGAAATAGATAAGGAACGTTTGAGGTCGACAGTAATGCAAGTTTTTGACATTATTTATATTAAGAGGTTAATAAAAGTTGTTAATTTTTATGGGATGTTTTAGTCCCCCTGCTCCTCTCCAACTTTTTTTCCAAAATGAATGAATTATTTGATTATTACTTTTTGTGAAATATTCGAAGTCGATAGTTGTTATAGTTTTCCAGATGTGGCGTATCGCAAAATTTCATAAAAATTCTTAGTTTGTATTAGAGCTACCCCTTCCCCTGCCCAAAAATACTTTTCTTTTGAATGTAGGTCTTATCCTGTTACTTTTTGCAAAACATTTGAAGTCAATTTCTGTTATAGTTTCCTAAATTTAGCATATCGAAAATTTCATAAAAATTGTTAATTTGTATGGGAGCTACCCCTTGTTCACCCCCCACCCAAAAATATTTTTCCTTAAAACATAACCCTTGATGTACTGACTTTTAGTAGAACATTTGATGTCGATAGCTGTTATAGATTCTAAGATATACTCGATATGTCGAATTACTTTTTGTAGAACATTTGATTTCGATATCTGTTATAGTTTCCGAGATATAGCTTATCGAATATTTTATAGTAATTGTTGATTTGTATGGGAGCTACCCCTTTTTTTGCCCCCATTCAAAAAAATTTTTCTTTAAAGCGTAGGCCTTATTGAACAATTACTTTTTGTAGAACATTTCGATATCTGTTATAGTTTCCGAGATATAGCTTATCGAAAATTGCATAAAAATTGTAAATTTGTATGGGACCTACCCCTTGTTCACCCCCCACCCAAAAAATTTTTTCCTTAAAACATAACCCTTGATGTACTTACTTTTAGTAGAACATTTGATGTCGATGGCTGTTATGGTTTCTAAGATATAGCGTATCGAATATTTCATAAAAATCGTTAATTTGTATGGGAGCTACCCCTTTTTTTGCCCCCACCAAAAAAATTTTTTCTTTAAGGCGTAGCCCTTCTTGCCCAATAACTTTATGTAGAACATTTCATTTCGATATCTGTTATAGTTTCCGAGATATAGCGTATCGAATATTTCATAAAAATCGTTAATTTGTATAGGAGCTACCCCTTTTTTTGCCCCTACCCAAAAAATTTTTTCTTTACAGCGTAGCCCTTATTGCCCAATTACTTTTTGTAAAACATTTGATTTCGATATCTGTTAGAGTTTCCGAGATATAGCGTGTCGAATATTTCATAAAAATCGTTAATTTGTATGGGAGCTACCCTTTTTTTTGCCCCCGCTCAAAAACATTTTTTTTAAAGTGTAGCCCTTAGCGTATAATTACTTTTTGTAGAACATTTTAAGTCGATAGCTGTTATAGTTTACGAGATATAGCGCTTAAAATATTTCATCAAATTTGTGCAATTGTAGGAAAAATACCCCTTTCCCTGGTCCTATCTGAAAAAACTTTTTCCGTTATTTAGGTCCCTTCTTTAGGAGTATCCGTGCCACAGTTTTGTGGCAAGAGTGACTATACTTACTGAGATATATAGGGATATATGCACGGATTTTGTAATAAAAAAAAGGGTTACTTTGGGTTTTCGCTTATATCTCGGTCAATAGTCAACCGATTTCGCTGATTTTAAATAGCGATTGTTAGCGGGATATTTCCAATAGTTTGACACCATTAACTGTTCTGTATCTTTTAATTTGACTCCGGAAACTTGATTTCAACAGACGGACAGACGGACATGGCTATATCAACTTTCCTATCTATAAGGATCCAGAATATATATACTTTATGATAATAAAGAAATAATAATAAAGAAATTACAAACGGAATGACAAAGTGATATATACCCTTATCACTATGTGAAGGGTATAAAAAAGCGAACTGTTAATAAGTTACAGTAATCGTAGTGACAGTGGGCCTAAAAGCCGAAATGCTTACATTGTGTTAAGCTCAAGCGTTAGCAATGAAAACATCAGAGACCCTGAATAAAATAAAAACTATTTGAATGCAAAACCGAAAATAATTAAAGACAATTTAAGTGCGCCTAATTTAATTAAGTATACTGAACAAGGGACAATTTTAGCCCAGTCCCTTTTCAAAGATCATAAAAAAAATACCGAGGTACTATACTTATCATTTGCAAAAGGCGGTCCCAGCCCACTTTCTTCAGAAGCTCCAAAGGTTCAGGTAGGGATGGACCGCTATATTACACTTCTTAAAAGGGGTAGAAGCCCGAAATCTGCAGATGGTAACCAAACCAGCAAAAATTTCAAAAGATGAAGAAAAGCCTACCTCATCGCAGAATCGTTTCGCCATATTGCAAGGGGAGAACGATACCCCTGTTATTGAGAAGAATACATCTAAGCCTCCTTCAATATATTTGAGAGAAAGAAACTCCAACGATCTTATTAGGCTTTTAGTTGGATTAATAGGTTAAAATAGCTTTTATGTGTCGAACATAAAACGTGGTAGCATTTATGAAACAAAAATTCAGTTAAATCACGAAAACGCTTACCGCACTACGGTTTCGGAATTGAAAAAAATTAAGAAAAACTTCTATACTTACCAAATTAAAAACGCAAAAGGCCTCAGGTAGTTATAAAAGGTATTGACTCTAACGTTGACCCGGAAGAGATTAAGGCCAGTTTGTGCAGCAAAGGCTTCAAAGTTAAATCCGTATCGAACATGAGAAACAGAGAAAGGCATCCCCAACCATTATTCCGACTGGAGCTTGATCCTGGTGATTTAAAATCAAAAAAAGGTGAAACCCACCCTGTTTATGATTTAAAATATATTTTCCATCGTAGAATTATCGTTGAAGCGTCACATAAGAGATCTGGACTTGTACAGTGTTTGAACTGCCAAGAATATAGCCACACCAAAACTCCTTGTAAGTTGTCTTCTGTTTGCCTTGTGTGTGGGGATCTGCATGCTACGACCAAATGCGACAAACCAAAAGATGGTCCTAGAGTGAAGAAGTGCAGCAATTGCGGTGGAAACTACACTGCCAACTATAGAGGTTGCCCGATTTTTGATCTAGTTAGGCGCTCATCTAAGCCTAAAATAATTTCTGCCCCCTATCCAGCAGTCAAATGTACCAAGTATTACTATGCCCCCTTTAGCACAGCCAACAACAAGTCATATTTCTTATGCTAATGCATTAAAGTCTAATCAGCCCAACACAAGTAAGCCTAATCAGACCAACACAAGTAAGCCTAATCAGCCAACAGTTTCACTAGAATTGCCAACAAATGAGCCAACCGGTTCCAATTTTAGCCGCCTGGAAGCCGTAATTGACAAAAAATAATTGGTCAAAAAATTTACGCAAATTATGGCACAAATCGCTGGCGTGATGCAAGAAATGCAAACAATGCAGTCTGCTCTTCTGCAGGCCATGCTTAAAAGGCCATGAACTTCCTCAGGGTATGTCTCTGGAACGCAAAGAGCATCCGCCAACACAAAAACGAACTCGAATATTTTTTAACACACCAAAACAATGATGTCATGTTGATTTCCGAGACTCGTATGACATCTAGAAGCACTTTCAAAATAAGTGGCTATTCTTTTTACGATTCGAAGGTTCCCAGAGATAGATAATGTGGTGGCTCGGCTATAATAATGAAAACGAGAATCAAACACTAATGGATTGGTGGCTCATCCGAATGTTATATGCCAGCAACAAACGTCTGCATCGATGAATTTTTCCATAATCTCGTTTATTTCGTCAGCCGAGATTCTCCATAACGAAGGATAAGTACAACGGTTTTTACAAATCTTTAGGTCCCCGCTTCAAAGCTGCTGGAGACTATAACGCAAAGCACACGTACTGGGGCTCCCGCTTATTAGTCCCAGAGGTCGTGTGTTGTATAATGCCGTGGCTGAAATGGGGATTTATAATATTTCAACTGGACAACCAACCTACTGGCCAACGGACCACAATAAAATTCCAGACGTAATCGATTTTAGCGTAGCAAAAGGTATTTCATCGGAGCTTATTGAGGCTTAAACCTTCTTGGATTTATCTTCTGCCCACTCACCCACAATGATCACAATTTGCGGTCCTCGCCAAATAGCAGCTAGTGATTTTTTTTCTTATCTAAAAGGATAAATTGTTTGAAATACAAAAAATATATTAGCGCCCACTGCTCGGAGAACCAACCGCTAAAAACTCCCGGAGACATCGATGATTGTCTGAGCGTCCCAAATAAAACCATTCAAAAAGCCGTCGAACATGCGTCTTCTACCTATCTTCAGGCTAGGTACAACAAAATTTTTTTTGACGATGGCAAAAACATAGATCGCCCCATTTTAAAACTAAGCTGAAATAATGTACAAACCAATTAAAAAGCTTGCTGGAGGTTCACAGAATGGCATCACTGAAAGAGTACCTGGAAGGTCTAGACGTGACTCCTCAGACAAATTATTCCCTATGGCGATCAGCCATACGTCTTAAAAGACCCATTATCGCTAAACCACCACTGAGTAATCTGAAAGGATCCTGGGCTAGAAATGATGAAGAAAAATGCGATCTGTTTGCAAATCATTTAAAAAACGTGTTCACCACCAATACATGCACAGACGTGAGGGAATTACCGCCTGTTGTTGCCAGACGTCCTTTAGAAATACGTTTCCGGCTTACAAATGTTGCAGAGGCTATCCCTAACCTAAATAGCAGAATAGCTCCTGACGTTTATAAAATCAGCAACAAAATTCTATCGGAGCTACCTTTTACAGCTAAAAGAATAATTCTACTTATTTTTAACGCGATAATTCGGCTTGAACATTTCCCGCCTATATGAAAAGTGGGCTTAGTAAAAATTTGCTGAATACGATCTTGAATGACAACAACTGCATTCCAAATCACCAATTTGGCTTTAGAAGTCAACATAGTACCATCGAACAAACTCACAGGTTGGTACAGGTTATAAGAAAAGCTTTTGAGGAAAAGAAGTACTGCTCCGCACTATTTATCGATGTCTCGCAAGCGTTTGACAAAGTATGGCACTAAGGCCTGTTAAACAAACTAAAGTGCAACCTTCCAGCTAATATTTTTAACCTATTAGAAAAATACATAACCGGCCGACAATTTATGATTAAAGATGGAAACCAAATAAGTTCTTCTAGGTCCAATTCTGTACTTGCTTTACACAGCAGATATGCCCACAAACGATCTTACTCATACGTCGACATTTGCTGATGATACCGCCTTTCTCAGTATTCGTTAAGACCCTAAAGAGGCTTCAAAACAACTTCAACGTCACGTATCCCAAGTAGAAAATGGGCAAAGTTATAGGGTATTAAAATAAATGAACAAAAACTCACCCACGTTACTTTTACTTTACGCAAGGAAACGTGCCCCCTAATTCTTATTAACAACCATAAGGTGCCTCATCGAATTGAGACGAAATATCTTGGCATTCACCTGGATCGCCGCCTCACATAGAAGTCACATATAGATGCGAAGTTTACACAGATGAAACTTAAAACGGCCCAAGTCCACCGGCTAATCGGTAGAAACTCTGTGCTACGTCTTGATTGTAAACTTTTACTTTACAACTCAATTTTGAAACCAATTTGGTGCTACGGGATACAATTATGGGGCGATGCTTCCGCCTCCAACATTGAAAAAATTTAACTCCGTCAAAATCAAATCTTAATAATGATAACTGGTGCTCCGTGGTACAATAAAAACAGCAACATCTACAAAGATCTGCAAGTTCCACTAGTTAAATGCGAAATCCAGAATTATGTGGACAAGTATTTAAACAAGCTGGAAACACATCCAAATCCGCTCGCTCGAAACATTTTGCAACATACTGGACACACACGTCTGAAAAGAAGGGATACTATTGCACTTAGATGAAACTATTGAATTAATTAATTTTATGATGAGAACTTAAATTTTAGTCTGGCACTGGCTGGTCTAATAAAAATTAAATAGTTTTCAGATTTGAATACTTATTGTTAGTTCGCCAAAGGCGAAGATTCAATATTAAAATATATTAAAAAAAATATATACAAAAGTATGTAAATCAACTAAAATAAGCATGTATTTTTATGATACGTACAAGTTTAGTTCAATTTATATATATCAATATTAATCATAACATAAAGTAATTGTATTAACTAGAATGCTGTTTCCATACTAATGTTGTCTGTTTTGGAACATAGTTGGAAACGACCTCTTTTGGTAGCATTTTTTACCGGTTGACATAATTTTTCTTTGGATTTGTTTGAAGTTAACGGCTGCTGGTCTTAAGTAGATGCACTTTGTAGTTTTTGTGAAATTTCTCGTGAACGTTTTTCGACACTTTATATAAGGCGTGGTAAGCTGCATTCCTAGATTTTCTAAGAAGTGTCGGCGTTTGGCAAAAGAGCTTTCGTTGCAGCCATGGTTGGCCGATGTAAAAAATATCAAATCATTGTAAGCTGATCAATCTA
This sequence comes from Melanophora roralis, assembly GCA_963583895.1. Taxonomy (NCBI): domain Eukaryota; kingdom Metazoa; phylum Arthropoda; class Insecta; order Diptera; family Rhinophoridae; genus Melanophora; species Melanophora roralis. The sequence continues at coordinate 39,530,167 of OY757191.1, forward strand.
TTATATTACTTAATACCGCTTGAAGCCATCGATTAGTCTCCCTTTTGCAAGTATAACATGACACAACTTTATCCAGCGTGCCTTTATATTTTTTATAATCTAGTATTATCTGTGTTGTTTTTACGAATACTGACTTTTGGGCTGCGGCGCAAAGTGCTGAGAAAATTGACAGACTTATTTTTTTAAGGAATATATGAAAGAAGGGTAGTATCCTTTGTGAAACAAAACTGTGATGAAAATACAGATCTGCCTTTAGTTTCCAATATCTCTTGTGATAATTCTGTCTTATTTTAACGTACAGTTCCTTCTAAAATTATCTGTTTTTCTAGTAATTTTTGTCCTAAATAATATGATATAAAAAAATAGTCCGCAGTCACATTATGACCTTTCAGGTCAACTGTCAAATCGAGAGCTACCCGCATACTTGGTTTTTCAGGTATAGCTCTTATTTCTTTCCATGTATACGGTTGAACATTCCAGGCATAACTTGTAGCAGAATCTTAAACCATATTTAGCTGATTTTGATGATATGTATTGATGCAGTGGACATCTTCCTCTAAATGCGACTAGCTGCTCATCAACGGTAACATTTTGAGATGGATTGTAAAGTTTCGGTAATATGTCAAACCATTGATTCATCAATTCACGAATCGGTGCAAACTTTTCTAAAATTCATCGTTCACTGTATCCCTGTTGTCAAATCTTATTACTCTAGAAATATTTTTAAATCTTTTCAATGGCATGATTGCCCTAAGGATCGGTCTACCTTTCTCAGAATCCCACAAACTTTCCGTACTTTCATTACTTGACATGTACACTCCAGCTAACAGAAGTGGGTACCGTGAAATAACTCCCAAATGAAATAACTCCCAATGGAAAAAATTAAATAACTCCCAAATGAAATAACTCCCAACGAAAATGAAATAACTCCCAATCGAAAAAAATGAAATAACTCCCAACGGTAAAAATGAAATAACTCCCAATGTTTGGGAGTTATTTCATAAAAGTCACAAAAAAGTGAAATAACTCCCAAATGAAATAACTCCCAACAAAAATGAAATAACTCCCAATGAAAATGAAATAACTCCCAACGAAAACGAAATAACTCCCAATTAAAATACATATATATAATGCGAAAACCTCTTGTATCCATAAATTAGATGTTACTAACGTAAAATTATTTTCTAAACAAACAAACCAAATGACTGCCGGCCTCCGTCTGGACGCAGGATAAGTTAACTCTCGTGGATCGAACCGCCGGTTTCGTTACAGCTTTAGGACAGGCGCGTGGACTTGAGGCACCTTTTTGGTTAAATAATTTTTTAATAAAAAGAGTTATTTAGATAGCCGCAAGGAAAGAAACATCCAGTGGATTCGATCCGCCGGCTTCGCAGTAGCCTTCGGCCGAGCAATGGACTTAAAGCTCTACTGCTTTCATATAAAGCTTCGCCAAATAAAATATGAATTAAATGACACTTTAGTTATGAAGCTGCAAATACTTCCGATGCACTACAGTTTAAAGTATATTCCCCGGCCGAAGGCTACTGCAAAGCCGGCGGATCGAATCTACTAGAGTTTTTTTCCTTGCGCCCGGCCGAAGGCCGGCTATATATGCCAGCTTCGTTACAGCTTTAGGACAGGCGCGTGGACTTGAGGCACCTTTTTGGTTAAATAATTTTTTAATAAAAAGAGTTATTTAGATAGCCGCAAGGAAAGAAACATCCAGTGGATTCGATCCGCCGGCTTCGCAGTAGCCTTCGGCCGAGCAATGGACTTAAAGCTCTACTGCTTTCATATAAAGCTTCGCCAAATAAAATATGAATTAAATGACACTTTAGTTATGAAGCTGCAAATACTTCCGATGCACTACAGTTTAAAGTATATTCCCCGGCCGAAGGCTACTGCGAAGCCGGCGGATCGAATCCATTGGAGTTTTTTTTCCTTGCGCCCGGCCGAAGGCCGGCTATATATGCCACTTTTTTTTAAACCCAAAATTTTCAATTCATTGTCACCTTTTGTATCCATAAATTAGATATCACTAACGTAAAATTATTTTCTAAACAAACAAAGCAAATGACTGGCGGCCTCCGTCTGGACGCAGGATAAGTAAACTCTCGTGGATCAAACCGCCAGCTTCATTACAGCTTTAGGACAGGCGCGTGGACTTTAAGCACCTTTTTGGTTAAATCATTTTTTTTGATAAAAGGAAGTGATTAAGATAGCCGGCCTTTGGCCGGGCGCAAGGAGAAAAAACTCCAGTGCATTCGATCCGCCGGCTTCGCAGTAGCCTTCGGCCGGGCAATGGACTTTAAGCTCTATTGCTTTCCATATAAAGCTTCGCCAAATAAAACATGGATTTTATAACACTTTAGTTATGAAGCTGCAAATACTTCCGATGCACTACAGTGTAAAGTATATTCCCCGGCCGAAGGCTACTGCGAAGCCGGCGGATCGAATCCACTAGAGTTTTATTCCTTGCGCCCGGCCGAAGGCCGGCTATATACCCACGGTTTTAAAACCCCAAAACTTTTATATAAATGTCACCTTGTATACTAGCGTGATAAAATTTTTTTAAATGCTCTGGTATATACACTTGCTTTTAGTAAAATGAAATAACTCCCAATAAAAATGAAATAACTCCCAACAAAAATGAAATAGCTCCCAATAAAAATGAAATAACTCCCAATAAAAATGAAATAACTCCCAATGATAGAAAATGAAATAACTCCCAACAAGAATGAAATAACTCCCAACACTTCGAAAAAATAAATAACGCCCAACAAAATTTCATTGGGAGTTATTTCATTTGGGAGTTATTTCATTATGAAATAACTCCCAATGAAAAATAATGAAATAACTCCCAACGCATTTCATTATGAAATAACTCCCAATTTGTATGGAAAAAAATTGGGAGTTATTTCATTTTTTCATTGGGAGTTATTTCATTTGGGAGTTATTTCACGGTACCACAGAAGTGTTCCAATAAATGCAAACAATTCGGTGTCATCAACGTCAGCCCAATTATTACCATAAACACGTTTACCTTCATTATTGGTATATTTCGAAATAATGTTCATTACGGGAGGTGGGAAAAATAATTAAAAACTAGAAATCTCTTCCTTTGTAATTCTTGAAGAAGAATAACGGCTCAAGCCTGGTAACATGCTGATAATGTCTTCTGTTCGGACTCGTCCATACCTATTTATAAAACGTTCCTTGGAATATTTTTTTTCTCCATTTTTTGAAATCATTGCCTAAGAAGGCAAAACTTACCTTCATCCTCACTAGAACTGTCAGATATCTCGGCATGCTCCGGATGGTCTTCACTTTCTGAACAAATTTCTTCCTCGTCTGATAATTTATATATTACTCTCATCCATTTTTATACAAAAATTAAAAGACACCACGCCTTTAAACTTTGACACGTTTAGTTTTATTTGTTCCGTGTTTATTTGTTGAACGATAACTATTATAACGTAATCAAACAACAACAACAAGATCGTTTCGTATGCAGTAATCATCAGAAAAAAAATAATTTTTTCCTAAAATGGGTCAAAGACCCTATAAATGTTAAGAAAAAAGATTTTTTTTTCTAAAAATATGAACGCTTTTCAATATATTTATGAAAAATTTGTCTGCACGTTTTTGTACATTTTAAAATAAAATTTAAATATATTTTGTTGCACCTACATATGTACATATGTTCATATAAAAAATCACATTTTTATAAAAAGCAATACAAAAATTTTGGTGTTATTATTGCTTTTGTATTCATGAGAGCCTGCATTTAATTATTAAATTAGAGTTGTTAAAAACATATTAAAAGAAGAAAAGGAAAACAAACAATAACCAGAACAGTTGTAATTTAAAAAGTAGTTATTTGTCTTTGTGCCCTTTGTGTAATCGTTCTTCGTGTTTTTTTGTTTTAAGTTTTGTATAAAATCATAGGCACATCCTCGAATACGATCTTTATTTCTAGACGAGATATTTTTGAAATAACGATAAAGTCGAATTGTGAAAACATCCATGTACAATTGACCTTTCTTAAAGAACAAATTCTGAAATGTTTATTTCACAAGCGAACATAATATAAAAGTTTTTAATGAAACGATAAATACTTTTTGTTTTCGCCGGGCTTCATTTTTGCGAATGAAGTAACGTTTTGTTCTGAATAACAAAACATGGCTAGATTCTTCAATAGGCTTCCCTCATCAATCTGGTATTAAACGTGGTAGAAAGGAGCTTGATTTCGAAGATTGTGGTGAACGAAGCCAAAACTAGAAGACCATTGTTTCGAGAAAAACCATGTCATCATCCTTGTTGGCACACGTGACACAAATGAATCTAAGGGCAGGGGTAAATTAAAAGCTTTAAAAATGGTCAAAGAAATAACCACAACAGAAGTTTTTCAAAACCTTCTACAGTGACCCAAATGTCTAGAGGGGAAGCATTTGGCTGAAGCAAGTGTTCACGACATCAATGTATAATAATATTATCAGTGTTTTCGCTCACGAAAGATTTCCATCATATTCACAAGTGCAACTAGCGAAAAAGTATTGCTACGCCAAAAATAAGTGCCTTACAATTTGTGAAACTTCAGCAAAAATAAGTTTACAGGCTCTTTTGGACCATACCGTAATGATAATGCGCTCCACTCAAAAGTTTCTGTCTATGCACGAAACGGGGCTTTGATGGTAGCTCTGGTCACAAACCTTATAGGCACGATCCGAATGCTACTGACTCATTGGTTTTTGTAACATCAATCATGCCAATAAAATTAATGTGCAACTGCATAATCATATGGCAAAATCCTCATCCAGCATCTCGTAGATATTGTAGGCCATTAAAAGTGGAATTTATAAAAGAAACCACGATTGTTGCTAAGAACTAAAAAGATAGACTGGACCAGGAAATAAAAAACCTTAAAGAGTCTGTCATTTCTTATGAAGAAAAACGGTTAAAAGTCAATCATAAGTTGGTTCTACCCACGATAGATGGAAAAATATGTAATGCACTAACAGAAACTACTAGTACACGAAAATGCTCTTAATGTGGTGCTACTTCCAAAGAATTTCATGAGATTGACAAAATGATTTCTTTGCAAGTAAAAACAGAAAATTTGGAGTTCGGTTTGGCGATTCTGCATGGATGAATCAGATTTTTGAATACCTGCTCTATTTGACATATAAGCTTTCAATTAAGAAATGGCAAGCTAGATCGGGCATCGAAAAAAAGTTGTTGCGTATTCAAAAGTTTAAAAATAAAACTGGTCTTATTATTGATTTTCCGAAACCTGGCTTTGGAAATTCAAATGACGGTAACATAGCTCGGTACTTCTTTTAAAATGCGGACATTTCAGCGCCAATTACAAAATTGAGAAGACAATTATGGTTACCGTTTCTTGTGGTTTTAAAATAAGCACTAATTGCTTATGAGATTTCGCTCTTAATACCGCAAGGTATTTTGTACAACTGTATCCCTGCTATTATATGTTCCCAACTTTCCATAAATTTTTAATCCATGGACCAGAAATAATAAACCACGCCTTACTTCCAATAGACAGTTGACGGAAGAACCACAAGAAGCTACAAACAAAGATTTTGAAAATTGTAGGGAGCATTTTTTGCGAAAATGTTCGAGAGAAAAATCCAATAAAAATATATTTAATTACTTCAGATCCAGTAATATCAAATATGAGACAATTAAAAAATAAAAAAACCATAATTTGCCTATGGAAGCAATTCAATTGTTAATATTTGAATCAAATCTCAATGGTGGAGAAGATGGCAATAATGATGATAATGATATCTATACTTATTGTAGTGATAATGATGATGATAATAATTGATGATGATAAAGAATCGGATAAGGAATAGAAATGTGTAAAAAAATATTATTATTATTTTTATGGCATATTTTAGCATATTTATGTTTTAAAAATTCGGACTTTGATATTTTTGCATAAAATAATAAACACTAGGATACCAAAATATATATTTAAAAAAATACACTTTTTCCAATCGCTGCGGACCCGGAATATTTGAAGACCTCGACACCAATATCTGGTGTCTGAATGGCGATTTTATGTACAAAAATGCCGCTCGTCTTTGGAACAGTCTTTCGCTAAGCCAACAATTAAATAGTTCTAAAACATTTTTATCTACCTTTTTTACGTGACTGGTATTTTTAATTTTTATTTCAAAACTAAAACCTTTTTATTTATTTTTTTTTTGTTTTCTGTTTTATATTATTGTTATGTAAATAAGTTTTTCTTTTTCTTAATTGTATAGTTTTCCTCTTGTGTGAATAAATAAAATAACTAATGGAAAAAAAAATAAAATTTGTCTTAATAATATTTAAAAATTAATTAGTTTTACTTCTTAAAGTGAATTTAACTGAAAAGAAAAAAATAAAATTAGAAAAAGGAAAGTTACCTCGAATTAATTTCCACTTTTGGTATCAAAAACCCCACTCTGCACCGTATGGTTGTTAATAAAAATTGGGGGGCACGTTTCCTTGCGTAAATTAAAAGTAACGTGGGTGAATTTTGTTCGTTTATTTTACTACCCCATAAATTTGCCCATTTCTCTACTTGAGTTACGTGATGTTACAGTTGTTTCGAGGCATCTTTAGGGTCTTTATGAATACTGAAAAAGGCGGTATCATCAGCAAATGTCGACGTGTGCCTAAAACTGTTGGTTGGCATATCTTCTATATAAATCAAGTACAGAATTGCGCCTAATATACTCCTTTAGGCTACACCAGCCCCTATATTTTGAGAACAACTTAAGTGGTTCCCTCTTTGGTCATGAAATGCCAGCCAGTTATGTTTTCTTCAAAAGGTTGAAAATATATTTATCGGTAAGTTTTGTTGCTTCCTAGCCAAAACTTTACTTACAAAATAAGTAGAAAAGTAAGTAAAGTTTTCGTTAAGCACTACTTACAAGTCCACTGTAAAAAGTACTTATTTTTGTTCGCGATGTCCCAAAACGAGTCCGATATTATTTTGGTAGTCATACCCCACAAATAACTATGGTGTATACACACAATTTTACCGAACTATACAGAGCCCGTATACGATTTAAAATAAATTAATAATCAGCCTTATTATGAGTGTCGTTGTCGAATAGTTTTTGTGTCGAAAATCATTCTTTTAGTTTAAATGATACCATGTTTGTCGAAAAACGATAGAAATCAACATTTCCTAACGATTCTGTTACAATTTTCGGTACCGTGAGTGTCGTCAAAAAATGTCAAATACTAAGAAAATCGACAGTTAAAAAATAATATTAAAAATTATTAAAAAAATGGATTTCAGCAAAATAAAGTTGTAGCTATACTCAAATATATAATTTAAGTAAACAAATTTTTTTTGTTTTTTATTTAATTGTTTTTAAAAATTAAACCAAAAAAAAAAAAGAGAATCAAGTTAAGCAAAATGATATACACAAATACAAGTGAAATTAATTAAGTAAATGTTAAAGAAGAGTAGAGTGCAATTGCAGGTCAACTCAATAAATTCATGAAGCACTTTGCTAACAGAAGATTAGCTTAAGTTGGTGTTGAGTTAATACCAGCACCCTTTTCCTTCAGCTGGAAAATATGTGGCAAACATGTTAACCGTATTGGCTATTTTAATTTAGGAGCAATTTTGCCAAGGACATTCTTGAGTCTAAAGTATCTAACAAAACTTAAAATAGACTTTAATTTAATTAAAATACATTAAGTAAAATTGTTTACTTGGAGTTTGGCATGGCAAATATGCTTGACTTTTTCCGTAACTCCCTACGCATAGTATTATACTCAGAAGTAGTATACTCTCCTTAATCCTCAGATGACGAAAATGTAGCAACACTTAACATTTAAAATAAAAAATAATTTGTATTTTTAATAATTTGCATTTGTGTTGTTATTTTTATCACCGCCAACAGTTGATTTTTTGACAGTTTATACAACAGGGTTACTCAAAATTTACTAAAATTGTAAGAATTTTGAAACATGCTGTGTTTTTTATGCTATTACAAAAATGTCGTTTTCGTTAATTTTACATGGTACCGAAAAATATTAAAAACGCCAACGACTACGATAACTGTCGAAATACGCCAACGACACTCTTAATAAGGCTGAATAATTCAACATAAACGGAAAATAATAATTTCTTCTAATAAAAAGAAATTATATGAACATACGCCAAACTACAAAGCAAAAATTTGTATTAAGAAACAATTAGTTCAACAATAAATAAAAACAAGTAAAAGCGCTATATTCGGCCGTGCTGAGTCTTATATACCCTTCACATTGCTCTTTAAATATACCCAGCCGAGTAATTTTGTACTGCAAATAATATAATAAGAAACTTTGTGCGAGTTTTAAAGCCCATATAAAAAATAACAAAATTTTAATGTTTGTATGAATAATAGAAATAGATGAAGAAGATTTGAGGTCGAGAGTTTTAAAAGTTTTCGACATTGTTCATATTTAAAGGCTAATAAAACTTGTTAAATGTTCTAGTCCTCCTGCTATTCTCCAAAATGTATGAATTATTTGATTATTACTTTTTGTAGAATATTCGAAGTCGACAGCTGTAATAGTTTTCCAAAAGTAGCGTATCGAAAATTTTATAAAAATTGTTAATTTGAATGGCAGCTACCCCTTCTTCAACCCCCATCCGAAAATTTTTTTCTTCAGAGCGTAGCCCTTGATGTCCAATCACTTTTTGTAGAACATTTGATTTCGATATCTGTTATAGTTTCCGAGATATAGCGTATCGAATATTTGATAATAATTGTCGATTTGTATGGGAGCTACCCCTTTTTTTGCCCCCACCCAAAAAAAATTTTTTTTTAAGGCGTAGGCCTTAGCGTGCAATTACTTTTTGTAGAACATTTTAAGTCGATAGCTGTTATAGTTTACGAGATATAGCGTATCGAATATTTTAAAAAAATTGTTAAGTTGTATGGGAGCTACCCCTTTTTTTGTCCCCACTCAAACAAATTTTTCTCTAAAGCGTAGGCCTTGTTGTCTAATTGCTTTTTGTAGAACATTTCATTTCAATATCTGTTATAGTTTCCGAGATATAGCGTATGGAAAATTTCATACAAATCGTTAATTTGTATGGGAGCTACCCCTTTTTTTGCCCCCACTCAAATAATTTTTTCTTTAAATTGTAGACCTTGTTGTCCAATTACTTTTTGTGGAGCATTTGATGTCGATAGCGGTTGTAGTTTCCCAGATAAAGCGTATCGAAAATTTCATACAAATCATTAATTTGTATAGAAGCTACCCCTTTTTTTTGCCCCCACTCAAAAAATTTTTTCTTTAAATTATAGACCTTGTTGTCCAATTACTTTTTGTGGAACATTTCATTTCGATATCTGTTATAGTTTCCGAGATATAGCGTATCGAATATTTTAAAAAAATTGTTAAGTTGTATGGGAGCTACCCCTTTTTTTGTCCCCACTCAAAAAAATTTTTCTTTAAAGCGTAGGCCTTCTTTTCCAATTACTTTTTGTGGAACATTTCATTTCGATATCTTTTATAGTTTTCGAGATATAGCGTATCGAATATTTTAAAAAAATTGTTAAGTTGTATGGGAGCTACCCCTTTTTTTGCCCCCACTCAAAAAAAATGTTGCTTAAAGCGTAGGTTCTATTGCCCAATTACTTTTTGTAGAACATTTGATTTCGATATCTGTTATAGTTTCCGAGATAGAGCGTATCGAATATTTTAAAAAAATTGTTAAGTTGTATGAGAGCTACCCCTTTTTTGCCCCTACTCAAAAAAATTTTTGTTTAAAGCGTAGGTTTTATTGCCCAATTACTTTTTGTAGAACATTTGATTTCGATATCTGTTATAGTTTCCGTGATATAGCGTATGGAATATTTTATAATAATTGTTAATTTGTATGGGAGCTACCCCTTTTTTTGCCCCCACTCAAAAAAAAATTTTTTTTAATTGTAGACCTTGTTGTCCAATTACTTTTTGTGGAACATTTTATTTCGATATCTGTTATAGTTTCCGAGATATAGCGTATGGAATATTTTATAATAATTGTTAATTTGTATGGGAGCTACCCCTTTTTTGCCCCCACTCAAAAATTTTTTTCTTTAAACCGTACGCCTTCTTGCCCAATTACTTTTTGTAGAACATTTCATTTCGATATCTGTTATAGTTTCCGAGATATAGCGTATGGAATATTTTATAATAATTGTTAATTTGTATGGGAGCTACCCCTTTTTTTGCCCCCACTCAAAAAAATTTTTGTTTAAAGCGTAGGTTTTATTGCCCAATTACTTTTTGTAGAACATTTGATTTCGATATCTGTTATAGCTTCCGAGATATAGCGTATGGAATATTTTATAATAATTGTTAATTTGTATGGGAGCTACCCCTTTTTTTGCCCCCCTCTCAAAAAAAAATTTTTTTAATTGTAGACCTTGTTGTCCAATTACTTTTTGTGGAACATTTTATTTCGATATCTGTTATAGTTTCCGAGATATAGCGTATGGAATATTTTATAATAATTGTTAATTTGTATGGGAGCTACCCCTTTTTTTGCCCCCCTCTCAAAAAAAAATTTTTTTAATTGTAGACCTTGTTGTCCAATTACTTTTTGTGGAACATTTGATTTCGATATCTGTTATAGCTTCCGAGATATAGCGTATGGAATATTTTATAATAATTGTTAATTTGTATGGGAGCTACCCCTTTTTTTGCCCCCCTCTCAAAAAAAAATTTTTTTAATTGTAGACCTTGTTGTCCTATTACTTTTTGTGGAACATTTTATTTCGATATCTGTTATAGTTTCCGAGATATAGCGTATGGAATATTTTATAAAAATTGTTGATTTGTATGGGAGCTACCCCTTTTTTTGCCCCCACTCAAAAAAATTTTTGTTTAAAGCGTAGGTTTTATTGCCCAATTACTTTTTGTAGAACATTTGATTTCGATATCTGTTATAGCTTCCGAGATATAGCGTATGGAATATTTTATAATAATTGTTAATTTGTATGGGAGCTACCCCTTTTTTTGCCCCCCTCTCAAAAAAAAATTTTTTTAATTGTAGACCTTGTTGTCCAATTACTTTTTGTGGAACATTTTATTTCGATATCTGTTATAGTTTCCGAGATATAGCGTATGGAATATTTTATAATAATTGTTAATTTGTATGGGAGCTACCCCTTTTCTTGCCCCCACTCAAAAATTTTTTTCTTTAAAGCGTAGGCCTTCTTGTCCAATTACTTTTTGTAAAACATTTCATTTCGATATCTGTTATAGTTTCCGAGATATAGCGTATCCAATATTTCATAAAAATCGTTCATTTGTATGGGAGCTACCCCTTTTTTTGCCCCCACTCAAAAAAAATTTTTTTTAATTGTAGACCGTGTTGTCCAATTACTTTTTGTGGAATATTTTATTTCGATATCTGTTATAGTTTTCGAGATATAGCGTATGGAATATTTTATAATAATTGTTAATTTGTATGGGAGCTACCCCTTTTATTGCCCCCACTCAAAAATTTTTTCTTTAAAGCGTAGGCCTTCTTGTCCAATTACTTTTTGTAGAACATTTCATTTCGATATCTGTTATAGTTTCCGAGATATAGCGTATCGAATATTTCATTAAAATCGTTCATTTGTATGGGAGCTACCCCTATTTTGGTCCCACTCAAAAAATTTTTTTCTTTAAAGCGTAAGCCTTCTTGTCCAATTACTTTTTGTAGAACATTTCATTTCGATATCTGTTATAGTTTCCGAGATATAGCGTATCGAATATTTCATAAAAATTGTTAATTTGTATGGGAGCTACCCCTTTTTTGCCCCCACTCCAAAATTTTTTTCTTTAAAGCGTAAGCCTTCTTGCCCAATTACCTTTTTGTAGAACATTTTATTTCGATATCTGTTATAGTTTCCGAGATATAGCGTATCGAATATTTCATTAAAATCGTTAATTTGTATGGGAGCTACCCCTATTTTTGTCCCACTCAAAAAATTTTTTCTTTTACGCGTAAGCCTTCTTGTCCAATTACTTTTTGTAGAACATTTCATTTCGATATCTGTTATAGTTTCCGAGATATAGCGTATCGAATATTTCATAAAAATTGTTAATTCGTATGGGAGCTACCCCTTTTTTTGCCCCCACTCAAAAAAACTTTTCTTTAGAGCGTAGGCCTTATTGCCCAATTACTTTTTTGTAGAACATTTGATTTCGATATCTGTTATAGTTTCAGAGATATAGCGTATCGAATATTTCATAAAAATTGTTAATTCGTATGGGAGCTACCCCTTTTTTTGCCCCACTCAAAAATGTTTTCTTTAAAGCGTAAGCCTTCTTGCCCAATTACTTTTTGTAGAACATTTCATTTCGTTATCTGTTGTAGTTTCCGAGATATAGCGTATCGAATATTTTATAGTAATTGTTGATTTGTATGGGAGCTACCCCTTTTTTTGCCCCCATTCAAAAAAATTTTTCTTTAAAGCGTAGGCCTTATTGAACAATTACTTTTTGTAGAACATTTGATTTCGATATCTGTTATAGTTTCCGAGATATAGGGTATCGAATATTTCATAAAAATTGTTAATTTGTATGGGAGCTACCCCTTGTTTTGCCCCCACTCAAAAATTTTTTTTCTTTAAAGCGTAGGCCTTCTTGCCCAATTCGATATCTGTTATAGTTTCCGAGATATAGCGTATCGAATATTTTATAGTAATTGTTGATTTGTATGGGAGCTACCCCTTTTTTTGCCCCCATTCAAAAAAATTTTTCTTTAAAGCGTAGGCCTTATTGAACAATTACTTTTTGTAGAACATTTGATTTCGATATCTGTTATAGTTTCCGAGATATAGGGTATCGAATATTTCATAAAAATTGTTAATTTGTATGGAAGCTACTCCTTTTTTTGCCCTCATTCAAAAAATTTTTTCTTTAAAGTGTAGGTCTTTGCGCACAATTACTTTTTATAAAACATTTTAAGTCGATAGCTGTTATAGTTTACGAGATATAGCGCATAAAATATTTCACAAATTTTGTGCAATTGTAGGAAAAATACCCCTTCCCCTGATCCTATCTGAAAAAACTTTTTCCATTATTTAGGTCCCTTCTTTGGGAGTATCCGTGCCAAGTTTTGTGGCAAGAGTGACTTTACTTACTGAGATATATCAGGATATATGCACGGATTTTGTCCTAAAAAAAATGGGTTACTCTGGGTTTTCGCTTATATCTCGGTCAATAGTGAACCGATTTTGCTGATTTTAAATAGCGATTGTCTCCAGGATATTTCTAATAGTTTGACACCGTCAGCTGGTCTGTATCTTTTTATTTGACTCCGGAAACTTGATTTCAACAGACGGACAGACGGACATCGCTTAATTGGCTTCCCTATCTATAAGGATCCAGAATATATATACTTTATGGGGTCGCAAATGAATAATAAAGAAATTACAAACGGAATTACAAAGTGATATATACCCTTATCACTATGTGAAGGGTATAAAAATAGAATATAACTCTCACACATGGCACGGTGCAAAATGATCTTTAATAATTTCTGTCTACATGTCGTTGACAAAAAAAGAAATTAAAATGATTTACCCCCCTTGTATATAATATACAAAAATGAAAAGCATTTTATCCCATCTAAAAGATGGATGAGGCTCGACCGTTAGTCAAGTGTTGCCAAAGAGACTTTTAATAGAAAAAAGCATAGTGTATATGAAAAGTAAACTTCGTCCTAACTTACAAAGTAAAAATGAAAGAAAACAGTCATGCCGTATCCCTTTCTCTGTTACGTGTAAGTTAAATAGGCGATGTTTACAACCAAATACACTACTACCGTTCAAAGAGTACTGATGATGAAATTGCGTAGCTGCTTTCGAAAATGCATTCTACTCGGCTAGTATCGGTAGAAAAATCTGCTTTTTTCAAAATTAAAGTTTCTTTCAACATTAACGGAAAATAATAATTTCTTCTAATACAAAGAAATTATATGAACTTAAGTCAAACTCAAAAGCAAAAATTTTAAATAATTATGACTCTAAATACTATTCGATTATTTTTGACGGAACCACTGATTTATCAGGAAAAACCCAAACTTCTTTAGCTGTAAGGTATTTTAACGTAAGCGAAAATTTGCAAAAGAAGAATTCATAGGCTTTTTTGATGTGGTAGAAAGTGGAGCAGTACAAAAGTACAAGAAACCGCAAAAAATTAAAAACAAACGCCTTCATATTCCCAAAGACTTAACAACTCAATATCGAAAGGCAACAATGTACCAATAGTACAAAAAGTTGCATCGTTTGTTAAGTTAGGTAGAACTGGCAGTGGACACCCCCCACTGATCTACCGGGGCACCCCGTTAAGGAAACCAGCAAATTTATTTTTTAAAAAACATTATCCTAAGCGTAATGCAGTTTTTCTAAAATATCCAGGTACAAAGTTTTCTCCATTATGCGAAACACGATGGGCAGATCGTCATGATTCAATTTTACAGTTTGCAGTAAGAATAAAGCCCGTAATAGAGGCATTGGAAAATATGCCCGAGGGGAAAGATAGGGAAACGTCTGGATCTTCCCTGAACGCTTTCGAATTTATTTGCGCATTATATATTCTAAATGATAAACTTACTGTCACACAACCGCTTAGTTTAATTCTACAAAAGCTAAACATAGATTTGCAAAAAGGATAATCTCTTATAAAAACCCTGATAATGTGGCCTGAGACTAAACCGAATGAAGCCCAAACAGAATTTAAAGCTATTTTTGAAGAGGCAAAAAATATTTGCGTTGGTATGAGAATTTTAGTTAAAAAGCCTAGATTTGAATGAAAAAGTTCTTTGAAGATGTCGAAGTATGCTACCGCATCGGGGGCTACTTACCCTTAATTGGATCTGTTTTAGAAGACTTAAAAACACATTTCTCAAGGGACGTCCTTTATTTGTTTAACATCCCTTAACTTTTGTAAATGTAGTAATTACTGATTTAGAAATTTTAATTTCATAAGTTGCAAATTTATTGAAATTTTAAAAAATTTATAAAAAAAACTGTTTATATCGAAATCTTAGGCTGACATTTTGCATCGGAAAAAAAATGGAAAATTTGTAAAGACTGCCAAAAAATATAATAGTTGTTTAAGCAAGACGTGACACAGATATTCATCCAAATTTGCGAAAAATTTTCATAATTGGCGAATTCACAAGGTACGATACGATAGCATATTGTATTATTGTCATATAATTTCACAATAGCATAAAAATTTTGTTGTTGCTTTTCATACGAAACTTGTTGTGAAACAATACAACTTTGTTTGATATGTTTTTTGTGATGTCATATTATATACAAAGTCATGCGCCAAGCGCCTAAAACGAAACGGCGAGTTTTTTAATTTATTTTTAGAGCCGCTAGCGCTCGCATCCGTTAAAAACGTCTATACTAAAAACTTAGGCAAAACCGCCAAAGAAGATTCCTTAAGCCGCCTCCGCCGGCAAAAATAGCCGGCACTGCTCTCTGACACATCAGCTGTTTTTTGTTTACGTAAAAAATAACAAAATTCTTGTGATTTTTTACTAAAACTTTGCTTATTTTAATGGATTTTAGAGATTCTAACCAGGTTAGATATAGACTATTTTGTGTTTTCATGGGTCTAATTTCTACAAATTATTAAGTTAAGCCAAGAGCAGCACCAGATTTATGTACATAAATATGTGTTTGTTTTTCTATCGTTTGGTCGTATCAGCTGATTTAGATTTTAAATACGACACCTACAAATATACGAAGAGTTGTTCACAACGGTCATATTTTTTGGTTGTATTATTTTACAATATATGATTTCACAAGACCTTGTGAATTCACCAAATATTTTTTAATGCCGGTCAGTAATGCTGCAGTTGATATGCAATTTTCCACCTTTCGCCGTATTTAAACATGGCTGAGATCAACCATGACAGAGGACAATCTTAACGGCTTAGCAATGTTGCATAGACATAATAAATTTGAAATTGACGCAAATGTCGCGGTGCACCGTAAATATCATTTTTAATAAAGAGTTTGATTGAGAAAAAAGATTTTTTTTTGCAAAATTAAAAAGTTTATCTAGGAATGTTTGTTAAAAAATTTCCAACTTAATTAATCAGTTAAAAAAGCTCTCCAGACTAGACCTTTTGAGCATTTTAGGTAAATAAACAGAGGCAGGCTTGGTTTTTGCCTTGGATCTCGGTCAGTTATCGGGCGATTTTCGCAAAAATTTCTGATAGTTTAATACCACCTACGGGTCCTTTCGACATCGGGAGGCATCAAAAAATGGATTTCAACAATATCACGGACAGACGTGCAGACGAACATCACTAAATCGACTTTCCTATCTATAAGGACCAAGAAAATACATATTAAAGAAATTACAAACGATGTGAAAAGCTTATACTTACCCTTATCACTTATGTGAAGGGTATAGCAAGCAAGTTAACTTTAAAATTTAAAGTTTTAAAGCAATTTGAATACATATCGTCGTTGTCAAATTATTGTGTTCTATACTTATAAGAATTGTGTGTTCAATAGAACACAATAACTTAACAAAGACGATATGTAGGATTACAACTAATATTAGTTGTAACAAAAGGTAGCTAATTTATACCTTTTTAAGGTAAAAAGAGCTTTAGTTAATTTTAATATGGTATCATGCATTAAAACCTTTATACTGATTTCTTCAGAACATGCACATATTGTTTTTTTCATATACCTGTACCTATTATGGGTAACAAGCTTATAGGCCTATAAGACCCCACCTTCGAGGGATCTTTACTAAGGCCACTTTCCATATAGGCGGGAAATGTTCACATTATCGCGTTAAAAAATTATCCTTAAAGCTGTAAAAGGTAACTCTATAAGCATTTTATTGCTTATTTTACCAAGACCAGGAGCTCGTTTACCATTTAGGTAGCCTCAACAACATCTGTAGGTCGGAAACGTATTTCTAAAGGACGTCTAGCAACATCTGGCGGTAATTCCCACACCTCTGTTCATGTATTGGGAGTGAACACGTGTATTGGTACGCAGTGGTGGTTTTGCGAAAACGGGTCTTTTAAGACGTCTGGCTGATCGCCATAGAGAATAATTTGTCTGAGGAGTCGCGTCAGGACCTTCCAGGTATTCTTAAAGTGAGGCAATTCTGTGAACCTCCAGCAAGCTTTTTGATTGGTTTTACATTCTTTCAGTTTAGTTTAAAGTTGGGACGATCTATGCTTTTGCTCTTCTCTTCAGACTCTCCTTTTTTCAGATAAAAGCCTGGCCTGACAATAGACAGAAGACGCAGACAATCATCTATGTCTCCGGGAGTTTTTAGCGGATGGTTCTCCGAGCAGTGGGCACTATTATATTTTTTATAAGTATTTTAACCAACTTACTCTTTTAGATAAGAAAAAATTCACTAGTTGCAATTTGGTTGGGACTGCAAATAGTGATAATTGTGGTCAGAAGATATATCCAAGGAGGCTTGAGCCCCAATAAGCTCCGGGGATATACATTAAGCTACGTCAAAATCTATTACGTCTGGAATATTATTATGGTCCGTTGGCCAAAAGGTTGGTTGTCCAGTTGAAATAACGCAAAATCCCATCTTCGACACGGAATCATACAAGACACGACCTCAGGACTTATTAGGTGGGAGCCCTAGTACGTGGGCTTAGCGTTATAGTCTCAAGCAGCTATTAAGCGGGGACCTTATGATTTGTAAAAACTGGTGTACTGACCCTTAGTTTTGGAGAATCTGGGTGGAAAAAATAACAAGGTTATGGAAAAATTCATCAATGCAGACGTTTGTTGCTCGGATATAACATATCGAGAGGCCACCCAAACATTGGTGTTTGGTCTATCCCTGAGACCCTTTGAATCGTAAAACAAATTATAAATAAATATATATATAAATAAAACAAATTATTTTTAAAGTGCTTCAAGATGTCATATGAGCCTCAGAAATCAACATAGCATCGATTTTTTGGTTTATCAAAAGCTACTCAAGCTCGTTTTTGTGTTGGCGGATGCCGTTTGCGTTCCAGAAACAAACCCTGAGGCAGTTCATGGCCTTTTAAGCGTAGCCTGCAGAATAGTAGACTGCATTTTTTGCATTTCTTTCATCATGCCAGCCATTTGCGCCATGACCTGTGTAAAATTTTTGGTGATGAAGTCAATTACGGCTTCCAGGCGGCTAAAATTGGGACCGGTTGGTTCGTTTGTTGGCACCTCTTGTTGCGTATTTGTCTGGTAAGGCTTACTGACGTTTGGCTAGTTAGACTTTAATGCGTTGGCGTAAGAAACTTGACTTGTAGTTGGCTGTGCTTATGGCGGCATGTTTGTAGTTGGTATATTTAACGGCTGGGGAAGGGCAGGAACTACTTTCGACGTAAATAAGCGCCTTACTGTATCAAAAACAGGAAAACTTTCATAGTTAGCAGTGTGGTTTCCACCGCAATTGCTGCATTTATTCACCCTAGGATCATCTTTTTGCTTTTCGGACTTGGTCGTATCGTGCAGATCCCCACACACAACACAAACAGGAGGCAACTTAAATCATATATGGGGTGAGTTTCACTTTTTCTAATTTGATATCAACAGGCTCAAGCTCCACTCGGAATAATGGTTGGGGGTGTTTTTCCCTGCTTCTTATATTGGATACCGTTCTAACCTTAAACCCTTTTCTGAACAAACTGGTCTTTATCTCTTCCGGGCCAACATTAGAATTAATAGCTTTTATAACTGCCTGGAGGCCTTTTGCGGTCTTATGTTGGTAGGTAAAAAAAGTTTCTATGTGATAGAGCTTAGGCAGTTTGTAGCTTGTATTTATTTCGGATGCACCTCTTTTTTCAGATGTCCTAGGGTTGTTTATGTAATTTACCCGTCGAGATTGTATTGTCCTGTCAATTTCCATCGGTTCCTGTTTTTTTGGCCGGATAGCGTGGGGGTAGCGCTGGCTTATAGTTGAAATATCCATTTGTCTGAACTTGCCCGTTGCACGGTTTTACTTTACATCTTTTTTTTAACTTTTTCTATATTATTTTTTCAATATATATTTTGTATTATCGTTTGTTCTTTTTGAATTCTACTTTTTATTCTAATTTTATATTTCGTTTCAATTTTCTTTTTCTATTTTTAATTAAAAATTCAAGCACATATTCTTTCCTATTTCAATTTTAACTTTTCGTTTTCAATTTTATATTTATAACAATTTTCCCTTTATTAATTTTTTTATACCTATTAACATTTTTATGTGTTAATATATATTTTTATTATTTTTTCGCCTAGCCTTGGCTAGGATACGCGACGCGACCGTGTAAACCCCTTTTGTCTTCACGGAAGCTCCGTATGGTTCCTTTTTGGTGCCACTTTGATTATCGCGAGAACGAACTAGGGTACAGATGACTTCACTTTCACTTCGATAACCTTCTGTGATTTGAGGGCTAACTATATTGTGCTTAAACAAACGTATGCTAATGTCAAATATCAACGAAAAGCCTGTCAAATGCTTAAGCAATTTATTGGAGACTTTTGAGTGGCTATATTGTACTTTTTGAACTTAAATTCTTATAGAGCTGAGTTGCAAATATTTGTACTTTTGCAAAAACTGTTTTACTTTAATATTCCAAATATATGGATTTTTTTTTGGCAAAATGTTTTTTAAGTAACATCTACAATTTAAAAATATTAAACCATTAGCAAATAAATAATAAAATTATATTATAAAAGTTAAACAATAAAATTTTTTTTTTTTCATAAATAAAAATGTACTTAAAAGTGCAACTGTGCGCCCAGCTCACGTATACACACCTGATCCATTAATCAAAGTACGACCAGGTTCGCTATTTGCTTAAACAAATGTAACTTGACGAAACTTAACGAAAAGTTTCTTAAGTACATTATAGTTATATACATTTGAATATGTGTATTCGCACTTTTGCTTATGTTAGATTAAGCACATTATAGTTAGCCCTTTGTTGTGCTAGGATCACCAGGGGTATCGTTTTATCAATGCTCAACAACTCAATTTTAAAACTAATTTGGTGCTATGGTTTACAATTACATCATAGAGAAGGTTAAAGTTGCCAAAAGAAAATTCTAAGAATTAAAGCTGAAACTCCTTGGTTTATTAAAAACAGCAACATTCACAAAGATCTACAAATTCCACTAGGTCATTGCAGTTTTCAGCAATTGGTCAAATATTTAAATCTGCTCACTTAAAACATGTTACAAAGTGTAATCTACTTTGCCTGAAAAGGATGGGAACTGTTGCGCTCAGGTGAAAACATTGAATTTTTTGGGTGCCCAAAACAATCGAGATTTTTTAAAATCTCAAATCTAAGAATTTATTTTTAGTTTTATACATATTTGATGGATTAAAATATCTGTTTAATAAGTTCATATGCATATTTAAAGTTTATTACATAATAAAAATTAAGATAAAATAGAATTAAAAAAATATTCGATAAGTTTAAACTGTTCTTTATATCGAATAACTACATACATATATATTTTTGAATAGAAATGGTATTCGTGCAATTTGAAACTTGTTTTAATAACATACATACATATGTACATACTTACATATGTATGTTCATATATCCTAATGTATACTATATACATACATGTAAATAAGTATGTATGTAGATATGTTTATTTCTTATAATTACTTATTCTACGCACGTTTTCTTTTTTTGTATCTCTAGAATTCCTGACATCTGATTGGCTGTGTATAATGCGCATCTGCTAGAATTTATATAGAAAGGCCTGCCATACTTGCCGATTATTAGACTCAAAATTACTAAAGTGCCGATTTGACGATTTTTTTCCTCCAAAAATGCCGATCTTCTTTATTTAAGTTTATTAAATTTAAGCAACTCTGATATACATGTTATATTAAAAATAGACAACTGTAAATAAGGCAGTCTTCTATTAAAGAGAAATCAAATGCTAAAACGTTTTGATTTCAACCATAATATGATTCGCCCTAACAAAATCATGGAAAAGGATAATATGTAATTATTTTATCAAACTTCTAAAAGCTTTATTTTTAAAAAAGAAAAGGCAATTTTATACTCTGAAGTTAAGAGTTAAATTTTTTTCATTCTGAAGAAATACTTGAAACAAGGGAAGTAAATTTGCAAACATTTTGGCAAAAGATTTCATATTTAAACTTGGAAAATCTAGATGTGCGTTTTCAATACTGTTAAAATTTTTACAACAAATTATGAGTCTTCCTTATTCTTCCGCAAATGTGGAACGAGTTTTTAGTCCCCTGGAAAATGATACTTTACAAGGAGTGATTTTTTTTCTAATCTATTTAAAATTTAGTAATGCAAACTGTTTAAATGCTGATATTAAAAAGGATTAAATAAAAATGTAAAATTTATATATGTATCAAAAAGTTTAAAAAAAAAATGTTACTCTTAAGTAAAAAACATGCACCTTTAAATATCCGGCCTTAGTGTGAATGGCGTTGTCGTGTCGAATGTTGCCGAATTCGACACAAAAACGAAAATAGTTCTATTCATTTAACATTTGCGTATTTGTTAGACGGTACCAAAAAACTAACAACGACTACACTAACGCCAGCCACAATAAGAGTGATTTTTTATTTGTTTAACTACAATTTATTCGTAAACGTCTATTTATATTGAATTTAATGTAATTTCTGTTATTTTAATTTGCCGATTTCTTAAAGTTAAAGTGCCGATAATGCTGCTTATTTATAAGCAGCAGAAAAAAAATGAGGGTTATGATAGGGTTAAACTAAGTTAAAAAATTTAGTTCAATATAATTGTTAAGTATGTTTGTATGTACATATCATCTTAGCGAGAAATATAATAAAGATGAAATATATAAGTTAATATATACATACCTATACCCAATTACAATTTGTTAATTGTTTTTGAGCCTCTTTTGAACGATTAAAATATTTCATTATGCGCATGTTTTGAGTTTAAAATTTTTGTTTTGTTGGGAGAAAATGGCAACTCTTTTTAGCAAGCCTTTTTCGCGTTTACGACTTATTTTCGATGCAGCTTTCAATAATACTCACAATCATTTATACATTTATTTTCAATCATATTACACGCACACCTTATAAACTAACAGCTGTATTCATAAAAAAATCTTATATTAGGTTTTAAATACATTTTAGCTACAAAAAAACATTTTAAGCTTAAAAATAATTTTTTTAAATTAGGTATTCATAAACCGTATTTTAACTCAAATATTTTTAAGGACTTTTTTAATCTGACCATGGCATCTCTATTGATTTTATTTGTCACTTGAGTCATAGTGATGTAAAACAATGGTTATAAGCTCATACACTAATCTTTTTTCGTATGTGATATATATGTACATACCTGTGTATATCTTATATATAAAAGAAAAGTATGGATGCTATTGCGCTTAGATGAAATTATTTATTCCTTATGAGAAATTAAATTTTAGTCTGGCATTGGCTAGACTAATATCTTATATAAAAAAGAACAATTTTTTTTTGTTAGTGACACCGCTTATAACTCAAGAACGGCTAGACCGATTTCAATGAAACTTGAAAAAAAGACATACCCGATATCTGGGAATACGTTTTAGGCTTATTTTTTTTTGGAAATTCCGACTGGGCGTGGCACCTCCCATACAAATTGAACAGTTTTTTTCACATACCTCAATACCTATTATAGCTAAAGTCTCCCAATTTTGTATAGGTAAAATATTTATTAATAGGCATAATTGAGTTGTGTATGGGCGGAAAAAAATAAATGGGCGTGGCACCTCCCATACAATGAAAATAGTTTTTTGTAAATATCTCAATAACTGTAATAGCTGAAGTCTCCAAACTTCGTACAGATGTTTATAGTGCTAATATGCATACTGGAGCTTTATATGAGCGGGAAAAAATAAATAGGCGTGGCACCTCCCATACAAGGAAAATAGTTTTTTGTAAATATCTTAATAACTGTAAAAGCTTAAGTCTCCAAACTTCGTACGGATGTTTATAGTGCTAATATAGATACTTGAGCTCTGTAAGGGCCGGAAAAAATAAATGGACGTGGCACCTCCCATACAAGGAAAATAGTTTTTTGTAAATATCTTAATAACTGTAAAAGCTTAAGTCTCCAAACTTCGTACGGATGTTTATAGTGCTAATATGCATACTTGAGCTTTATATGGGCGGGAAAAAATAAATAGGCGTGGCACCTCCCATACAAGGAAAATAGTTTTTTGTAAATATCTTAATAACTGTAATAGCTGAAGTCTCCAAACTTCGTACGGATGTTTATAGTGCTAATATGCATACTTGAGCTTTATATGGGCGGGAAAAAATAAATAGACGTGGAACCTCCCATACAATGAAAATAGTTTTTTGTAAATATCTCAATAACTGTAATAGCTGAAGTCTCCAAACTTCGTACGGATGTTTATAGTGCTAATATGCATACTTGAGCTTTATATGGGCGGGAAAAAATAAATAGGCGTGGCACCTCCCATACAAGGAAAATAGTTTTTTGTAAATATCTTAATAACTGTAAAAGCTTAAGTCTCCAAACTTCGTACGGATGTTTATAGTGCTAATATGCATACTTGAGCTTTATATGGGCGGGAAAAAATAAATAGACGTGGAACCTCCCATACAATGAAAATAGTTTTTTGTAAATATCTCAATAACTGTAATAGCTGAAGTCTCCAAACTTCGTACGGATGTTTATAGTGCTAATATGCATACTTGAGCTTTATATGGGCGGGAAAAAAAATAAATAGGCGTGGCACCTCCCATACAAGGAAAATAGTTTTTTGTTAATATCTTAATAACTGTAAAAGCTTAAGTCTCCAAACTTCGTACGGATGTTTATAGTGCTAATATGCATACTTGAGCTTTATATGGGCGGGAAAAAATAAATAGGCGTGGCACCTCCCATACAAGGAAAATAGTTTTTTGTAAATATCTTAATAACTGTAAAAGCTTAAGTCTCCAAACTTCGTACGGATGTTTACAGTGCTAATATGCATAATTGAGCTTTGTATGGGCGGGAAAAAAATAAATAGGCGTGGCACCTCCCATACAAGGAAAATAGTTTTTTGTTAATATCTTAAAAACTGTAAAAGCTTAAGTCTCCAAACTTCGTACGGATGTTTATAGTGCTAATATGCATACTTGAGCTTTATATGGGCGGGAAAAAATAAATAGGCGTGGCACCTCCCATACAAGGAAAATAGTTTTTTGTAAATATCTTAATAACTGTAAAAACTTAAGTCTCCATTCTTCGTACGGATGTTTATAGTGCTAATATGCATACTTGAGCTTTATATGGGCGGGAAAAAATAAATAGGCGTGGCACCTCCCATACAAGGAAAATAGTTTTTTGTAAATATCTTAATAACTGTAAAAGCTTAAGTCTCCAAACTTCGTACGGATGTTTATAGTGCTAATATGCATACTTGAGCTTTATATGGGCGGGAAAAAATAAATAGGCGTGGCACCTCCCATACAAGGAAAATACTTTTTTGTAAATATCTTAATAACTGTAAAAGCTTAAGTCTCCAAACTTCGTACGGATGTTTACAGTGCTAATATGCATAATTGAGCTTTGTATGGGCGGGAAAAAAATAAATAGGCGTGGCACCTCCCATACAACGAAAATAGTTTTTTGTAAATATCTCAATAACTGTAATAGCTGAAGTCTCCAAACTTCGTACGGATGTTTATAGTGCTAATATAGATACTTGAGCTCTGTAAGGGCCGGAAAAAATAAATGGACGTGGCATCTCTCATACAACGAAAATACTTTTTTGTGTATATCTCAATAACTGTAATAGCAAAAGTCTCCAAACCTAGTACGGATGTGTATAGTGTTTTTATCATACTTGAGCTTTGTATGGGCGTGGCACATCCCATACAACGAAAATAGTTTTTTGTATATTTCCCAATAACTGTGCTAGCTTAAGTTTAAAAACTTCGTACGTATGTTTATAGTGCTAATATGCATAAATGAGCTTTGTATGGGTGGGAAGAAATAAATGGGCGTGGCGCCTCCTATGCAACGAAAATAGTTTTTGTATATATCTCAATAACTGTAATAGCTCAAGTCTCCAAACTTCCTACAAAGGTTTGCAGTGCTAATATGCATAATTAAGCTTTGTATGGACGGGGAAAAATAAATAGGCGTGACACCTCCCATACAACGAAAATAGTTTTTTGTATATATCTCAATAACTGTAATAGCAAAAGTCTCCAAACTTCGTACGGATGTGTATAGTGTTTTTATCATACTTGAGCTTTGTATGGGCGGAAAGAAATAAATGGGCGTGGCACATCCCATATTACGAAAATAGTTTTTTGTATATTTCCCAATAACTGTACTAGCTTAAGTTAAAAAACTTCGTACGTATGTTTATAGTGCTAATATGCATAGCTGAGCTTTGTATGGGTGGGAAGAAACAAATGGGCGTGGCGCCTCCTATGCAACGAAAATGGTTTTTGTATATATCTCAATAACTGTAATAGGTGAAGTCCCCAAACTTCTTACGGATGTTTATAGGGCTAACATGCATGATTAAACTTTGTATGGACGGAAAAAAATAAATGGGCGTGGCACTTCCCATACAACAAAAATAGTTTTTTGTATATTTCCCAATAACTGTAATAGCTTAAGTCTCCAAACTTCGTGCGGATTTGTATAGGGCTATCGTGCATGATTGAACTTTGTATGGGCAGAAAAAAATAAATGGGCGTGGCGCCTCTCATGCAACAAAAATGGTTTTTTGTATGTATCTCAATAACTGTAATAGGTGAAGTCTCCAAACTTCGTACGGCTGTTTATTGGGCTAACATGCATGATTGAAATTTTTTTGGGCGGAAACAAATAAATGGGCGTGGCACCTCCTATATAACGAAAATAGTTTTTTGTATATACATACATCAATATCTGTAATAGCTGAAGTCTCCAAACTTTGTACGGATGTTTATAGTGCTAATATGCATAGCTGTGCTCTGTATGGGCGGGGAAAAAGAAATGGGCGTCACATCTCCCATACAACGAAAATAATTTTTTATATATATTTCAATAACAGTAACAGTTGAACTCTTAAAACTTTGTAAAGATGTTTATAATGCTAATACGCATAATTCAATTAAGCTGAGTTTGGGCGTGAAGATAATAATAGGCGTGGCACCTCCTTTACAAGATAAAAATCTTTTACATATATACGTCAATAAATGTAACAGCTGAAATCTCCAATTTTAATATGGGTATTTATTATGTATATATGCATAACTAAAATGAGTATACGCAGAAAGTAAATTATGGGTGTGGAACCTCTAATAGCATCTAAATATTTATATGTGTATCTCATTAACTGTGACGGCTAAGGTCTCCAAACTTTTTGGTGTGGCACCTCCCGTACAATTTGATTTTTTTTTACATGTTCTTCTATAATTCTTATAGCTAAAGTCTCAAAATCGTCTATGGATGTTAATGTTTGCTTACATGCATAATTGAGGTGAGTATACTTAGAAGAAAAGGGAATAATGGGTACGGCACCTCCCAAACAACAAAAACACTTTCTTATATAAGTCTCAATAACTGTAAAAAAACTTCAAAAAACGTGT
Organism: Melanophora roralis; assembly: GCA_963583895.1. Classification (NCBI taxonomy): domain Eukaryota; kingdom Metazoa; phylum Arthropoda; class Insecta; order Diptera; family Rhinophoridae; genus Melanophora; species Melanophora roralis. The sequence goes on from OY757191.1 coordinate 39,556,780, forward strand.
TCACATTTTCCTTAAACCAGTTGAACCCAATTTAAATTATTAGTTAAAAAGTAACAAAAGTAACCTAAAAATTACCAATAAAATGTTTATCCCTTTTTACCCCTTAGGATCAAAATCATCAAAACTTTATATTCATTTTTTTTAGTTCCTAAACTATGTGGAGGAGTGTTTAAATCTTACAGCATGGAGGTCAGACTTGTTAAAAGAAGAGGTCTACTGTTGCCCTACTGAAGGGTAAGCGAATACATAAACAAATTTTTGTGAGCGAAAAACTGAACAACAATGTTTCTTTTTTAATCGTGCATGGTTTTCGCGAATTTAGTTAAAAAAGCCGCTCATGATTTTTTTGCTGTCCCTTATCTGTCAGGATTTTACATT